>CM055211.1:1878905-1948983 GCA_029224185.1 Karalla daura | reverse complement strand
GCGAAACGCGGGCGAGGGTGGCGAGGTTTCGTTTTTTTTTTTGTCCATTTTCTTTTGGTTTCGTTCGGTTTGCTTGTTCGTTCTCTTGACCTCGGAGAGGAGGTGACCGACGGAGAGGCGGGACGACGCGTCGCTCTCTGCGCAGCGTTCGCCCCTAAAGTTCGGCGCTCCGCGGCGTTTGTTTCTATTTGTTTTCCGGGAGTGTTCGGTTTTTTTTTTTGTTTGTTTTTTTCAAAAAAAAGCCAAGGCCGAGTAGCTGGAGATACCTAACGTACCTGAACTATATGCCGCCATGCGAGCTTGAAGATGGAATTTTCCCAGGAAGCCCCCCCCCCCCCTCTCTCTCTCCCCCCCCCCCGGGTAAAGCGAATTCCAGGGCGTTCCGAACCTATTCCCGCTCGGCCCGGCCGGGGAGAGGCTTCGCCGGAGAGACGTTGATCCGAGACGGAGAGGACTCTGGAGTGATATGAGCTGTCACTGTCACACAAAAACATTTAGATATACAGAATATAGAAAACGTAGATTTGAATACTCCCCCCCTACCCCCCCCACCCCAAAAAAAAAGACTATACTCCCTACAGAGCCGACTCTTTCGAGACTTGAAGCAGCGGAACAGATTATTCGAGTGGCGGATCTCTCTCTCTCTCTCTCTCTCTCTCTCTCTCTCTCTCTCCCTCCCTCTCTCTCTCTCTCTCCACTGCGGTTTTCTACGGTGAGGAGGGTCGAGTCGCCAGGTTTGCGCGGGGGTGGGGTTGGGGGGGGGGTCTCTTTGTTTAAAAGGACAACTTTTGCCATCGTCTCGTTTGTTGGAAAAATATAAAAACATACAAAATACAAATAAAGTTGGATTTAAAAATTCGTCTTTTAAAATGTGGAATTGGCCCGCCGTCGCTGTCGCACAACCGCCCAACCCCCTACCCCCCCCACCCACCCACACCCACACCCCCCCCCCCCCCTTCCCTCCGTTGCTGGTTTCACCAAAAAACATTGATATACATAGAAAAAGGAGGGGGCCGAGTGTGGCGTCGGGGCCCCCCCCGCGTTAATACTGCCTCTAAACAAAATTTTCTTTTGTCTCCGTTTTACACGACTTTGCACACAGACTTACATGACAAAAAACACAGTGTAGCACAGTACAAAGGTGGTTGAGTGTGGCACGGTATAGACTTTTTTTTGTCGTTTTCGTTGTTTTCTCATTCCTCCTCCCCCTCTCCCCCCATCTCCCAACCCCCCCCCCCCCCCAAAAAACTGATCGACACCACGGTGGCAGCGCCTGTATGTGTCATCACAAACTCGTCTCCCTGTCCAGGCTCTTCTCATGCCTCCGCCGCTTGTGTCGCTTCTCGCCTCCACTGGCACTACTGTGGAGGAGGAGGAGGAGGAGGAGGAGGGTGGGGGGGTGGAGTGGGGGGGGTGGAGAGATAACACAGACGGTCGGTCAGATGCATAAATACGTATCATGTGATTCCTACCGGATGCGTTTTACGACACACAGCATGCAAAACGCGTCTTTTTTTTAAAGCACATTTGAAATACACGCACAGTCTGGATTTACGACATGCAAAATCACATTATCATATAACGTGTCCTTTCCAGTGGCATGCACACCCAAGCCATGCTGTGTGTGTGTGTGTGTGTTTGTGTGTGTGTGGTCCATCTACAGTCCGTCTCCGTTACCGCACAACCATCACCACCGCCATGCAACAACACAGCACTGCAACTGCGTGCCCGACGGGGACCGGGAGCGCTTACCTTTGGGATTTCAGCTTCTGAGAGGTTAGGAAGGGGAGCTTAAAGGGGTGGGATGGGGTAGGGGGGGGGATGAGAAGAGGCAGGCAGGAGACACTATGTTAGTCTACTCTGTGGGAACCCTGCGAGGGGCAGGGCGGGCTCTTTTATCTAAAAACACGCCAGCTCCTCGGCTTCCTGGAAAAATATAAAGTAAATGTTCCGTAACTTTCTCAGCAATCAACGCCCCGGCCACTGCTCCGCGTACCGTACCACCCAAAGACAGACCTCAGGGAGCTCCGGCTCTGTTTTGACTCTGGCTCCAAAGCAAGATTCGGTATCCAGGCCCCGTGATGCATGAGAGATAGCGATCTGCAGATCTGAGAGCTATGTGTGTGTGTGTGTGTGTAAGTGTGGGGAGGGGAGGGGGGGCTCACCTCTTAGCGCTCGGCTCCTTCTTAGCGCTCTCGGCAGGGTTCACGCTCTTCCACACATTCCCGAAAGATCCTTTGGACATCTCGTCAGTGATGTTCACTGTGGCCGGGTCGCTCCTTCGCACACACAGACGAGGACAAAATAATAATGGACCCACTCCTCCTCCTCCTCCTCCTCCTCTTCCCCCTCCTTCGCTCCCAACCAAATCCTTTTTAAAAGGGTTAGGAGACGTCTTACTTGTAGTTCCCCTCCAGTGGCACTTGTACAATGCCTTCCTCCTCCGCTATAATACTGTGCTCCTCCTGCAGAGGCAGACAAAAGTCAAGCTCTAAAACTTAACACTTAAAGTATCTACTAAATCAATATGTTTCTTCCTGCTGATTTGTTTGAATTGGGTTTGTTTCCAGCTTGCTGAAAACTGCAACCTTAATTACCCAAAGGTATAGGCAAAGCTTTTCTTTATTTAATCATTAAAACAGTTCTGCGCGGCTGCTGCCTCTGGGTGTTCCTGCACCTCTTGCTGCGCGTCCTCCAGCTTCTTCTTCTTCCACTCGGGCATCAGGTCGTCCAGCCAGCTCAGCTCCCGCTTGGTGAAGATGAAGTCCAGCAGCTTGCGAATGAACACCAGTGCCAAGACCTGATTCAGCAGAGTGAGAAAGAGCGAGGGGAGTGATGTCAGATACCAACACACACATACTTAGGGGTTGGGGTTAGGGTTAGGGTTAGTGCATGGTTACCATCATGGGGAAGACGATGGCGGCCTTGGAGGTCTTGATGACCCAGAGCAGGACCAGGCAGCTGAGCTGGATGATGGTGAAGAGGTGGACCTTCCTCAGCGGGACGTGGCGCAGGTAGATGAAGTCGGGCTGGTGCTTGGCCGGCATGCTGAACAGCTTCAGCCGGTCGAAGAACTGCAGCGGGGGAGCAAGAGGAGACGCGTCAGGCGTCCGGCCCGCCTCCTCCCGACCAGGCCTGAGGAACCCCAGCTCACCTGAATGCCTCGCAGCGAGGACGCCCCCATGTAGAGGAAGACTCCGTACAACACCGGCATGGGGATGAACTGCAGAGACAAGAGGTCGGTTGGTCAGAGCCATACATTGAAGTATTTACTCAGTATTTCAAGGGCATCTAGGGGCTGACCTTCAGCACGGAGGTCATGAAGACGGAGCAGCCCATCAGGGTGAAGATCATGAGGCCCGTGAAGCGCTGCTCTCGGATGCCCAGGAACTTGGGCTGCTCCCCGGGCGCCGAGCACTCCGACTCCAGCTTCAGGCTGTTGACGTGCGAGATGGAGAGCACGGTGGCCGCCACGAACCAGGGCAGGCCCATCACCGAGCACACGCCCAGCATCACGCCCACCACGAACAGGTCCAGGTGGTAGCCACAGCCTTTCTGGAGGGGCACGGGGGAGAACAACGTCCGTCACTTGCTCGCTCAGAGCCTCGCTCTGAGACGCGTGCGCGTTTGAGAGGGCTTTGAAGTGAGAAGACCTTCAGCTTGTGCTCCTTCCTGTTGATGATGACGGCCGTGATCTGCTGGTCCATGAAGATGAGGATGGTGCAGAGCAGAGCCGGGATGAAGGTGATGATGGTGGTCCACCAGGGGTTGGGTCCCACGGGGTTAATGAGCCACCCACGGTCATCCCTGGTCGGCTGGGAGGAGGACAAGACAGGATTAAGATATGTAAGGGATTCTCTTGACTTTTTTGTGTCTGTAAATTGAATTTTTGAGGAATGAGGGCCCAGTTCTACTTCCTGACATCTCAGTCAATCAGCTTCCTCCTCACCTATAGCTGCTTAGTGAGTGAGTTTGGACTTCAGGCCAGTTGTGACTCCTTTGTCAGCTTTGAACAGGCTGCTTTCTATTTGTTTCATTTCATCTCGATGGTGTTTTGCCATGAATCCTTGCGCAGTAAACCTAATTCATTTCAGTTTTTCTGTTTCTCTTCTCTTGAATGAGGATATGAATGTAGGGCGTGTACTTGTAGATATGTAAAAACCTGTGTCACACACTGGATGTTTTGTCTTCTGCTGGGATCATAAATTCAACTCTTTTGTCCTGTTTTGCATCTTTATCTTGCCTCCCTGCAGTTAAAAGCATCAGGCTATCGTCGGACTGACCTTGAACTTGCTGGGGACCTGCAGTTTGGGCGAGGGGACCCCCAGGGCGTAATCTACCAGGACCATGGTGAGGATGGTGATGAAGACGGCGAAGTCGCTGATGATGGCTCGCACCTGGGTGGACAAGGAGACAAACCCGGCTAAGATAGTCCAAGCACAAGGTCAGGAAAATGACAAACAAACCACGTGGGGAAAATCTGTAACTTTGAGATCGACTCACATCAGCGTAATATCCCTCTGTATTACATCAAATGTACTGATATTTAAAAAAAAACATCTTGGGCCTCTCATGAATTCCAGCAGGTGGCACCAGTTCACCACAGATGTATACTGTATCAGCATCACGCCACATATTACGCCTATGAGTGTCATCTCAATGATAAAGCATAGAAATCGCGCACATAGAGCAGCCACACGCACACTGCAGGACCTCTGCCGTGACCGCGAGCGGCCAGTAGATGGCAGCACGATCTAAACTGACACTGGGCCTGGAACCGGCGTGACTCCAGGGATAATGTGGGAATGTTGTGGGCCGGCCCATCAAACCGGAGCTCTTTAAGTGTGTGTGTGTGTGTGTGTGCTTTAGAGCTCCCAGGCGATACCTTGGTGGGGAAGTAGCGGCTGGTCTTGAACTCCTTGAGGAAGGCCGACATGAAGACGGTGGAGAAGAAGAGGACCACGCACCAGAAGAGGACGTCGGGTATGTAGGGGCCGTGGGGGCCGCAGGCGCTGCCCTCGAAATGCCCTCGCAGCATCTCGCACTCCTACTGGCACCAGAGGACACGGCGGTGATGATGAGGGTGATGATATGGATGAGGAGGAGGAGGAGGAGGAGGGGGAAGGGGAGGGGGAAGGGGAGGAGGAGGGGGATAATGAGGCCAACAGAGATGATTAGAGAGGCAGCGGAGATAATGGCGATGGTGGATGTCAGCGGTGAGTTAGTGAAGTCTGGAAGCCAACGCGTTCACGATCTGCGTCCTCAGCACTCTTTGGGCTTTAAATAGAGCGTGATTCATCCGTTGCCTGCAATCCAAAGCGGGCCTTGCGTGACACCCCCCCCCCCCCCAAAAAAGAATGAAAACATAAAAAACGCTGTTGTCTTAAACAGGCTCGCGTGGGAGTGACGCAGCTCGCCGCCACCGCCACTGGCACGGATGATGATTTGCGCGTGTGACAGCGAGAGAATCGTCACGCCGCGTCTCCACGCTCCTTCTGCGCGGCTAAACCCCCCCCACCATGAAATCCTGCCCACGACTCCCTAATCCACCACCCCCACCCCCACCAGACCCAGACCCGGGACGCGTCTACATGCAAACTGTCAAGTCACAGGAGCGAGGAACAACTGCGATTCTCGTCCATTTTCCCACAAGTCCTGAAGATTCCTAATCCATCACTCCTAAGACCATGCAAGACCTATATGGGGCAATTCAAAATAGCCAATGGAAACGGCTAGATGTTGTCGCAAAAACGTGTTTACCCTTCAGTGGAAACGCCGAGGAGGACCTGATCCTAACTCTCCAACATTCGTTCTCATCGTGGCCCCCTCACCTTGACCTCCAGCGAGGTCCAGTTCACCGCCGACGCCGTGATGTTGTTCTTCTCCCAGTAGCGCAGGGTTTCGTTGCTGGGGTCGTGCGGCTCCACGCACGCGCACCTTTTGAGGAGAACGCGTTTACTTGGGAGCTCGTGACGGGCGGCTGACATTTTTGTTTGTTTTTTTGTTTCAGAACAATGAGCGTGGTAAATAATGAAAACAGCCATTGGCTGCAGACACACACACACACACACACACACACACACACACACACACACACACACACACACACACACACACACACACACACAATGGCACAAAGTAACTGAGTGCCGGCGTTTGGCTGAGCTGAACGTCGGCCCACGATAGACGGGGACCCGCAGCCAGCAGGCGGCTTACAGTATGGTGGCGGGGGTGAAGCATGACACACACACACACACACACACACACACTCTGCCTGGGATTATATGCGCCATAGAGAAAAAGCTGCCGCGTCTGCCATAACATCTCTAAGCTGGCAGTGACGCAGCAGAACGCCCAGGCGCATCGCCTATTCGGACCCTAAATGAGACAGCTGAAATATTTATATATATGGCATTTTCCATATCCCTCATCTGTAGGAATAACAGCGGTCACGTGTGCGGCTTTGAAGCGGCCGGCTCTGGAAACACACCAGAGCGTTTCTTTTTGGTCTATATTTAGACCCCTTCAAAGGACTTTTCCCCCTGCGCTTAACATGCGGCCGAGGCGCGGGCACTTGCCAGTACTGCGTGAGCTTCTGCAGGTTGTTGTGCTTGTTGATGGGGTAGTGCACGCCCAGGTGCAGCAGCTTCTCCAGCGCCTCGTAGATGAAGATGATGCAGATGAGCGCGGCGAACGCCTCCTCGGTGAAGCGCGTGATGTAGCAGACCAGCGAGCTGGCGTCGGTGGCCACCAGCAGGATGCAGAAGAAGGCCGTCCACAGGCCGATGCAGGCCCTCAGGGAGAGGTAGGAGAGGCCGTAGTCTCTGAGGGACGGGGCGAGTGGGTTAGACATGACGTGCCTGTCCAAACGGAGCATGTGAGGCAGGCGTCGCGGGCCCTACTTGCAGAACTTGAAGAGGATTTTCTCGAAGACGAGGACGGGCCCCGTGCTGCCCAGGATGGTGAGGGGCTGACCGGCGAACAGGGAGTAGGCTATCCCAGTCATGGACGCCCCGAACAGGGACTCGATAGCGCTCTGGAAGCACAGGGTTGGGGAAAAACAATGCACATTCCGGCTTCCAGAGCTTGCCACAGGTTAAGCGAGACATCCGCTCTCTCTCTGTCTGGGGAGCGATTAAGATGTCGCCTCTTACCACGCGTCCCTCGGTGGCCTCGCCCAGGAGTCCTCCGAAGGTGATGACGGGCGACATGCAGGCGCAGTAGAGGAAGAGGAAGGAGGCCAAGCACTGCAGGCTGAGGGCGTCCGTGTAGTCGGACAGGTAGTGAGGGGCCTTGCGCTTGATGTCGAACACCAGCCCGCCAAATATCCTGAGGGAGGGGGGGGGGAGAGAGGATGAAAGCCAAAAAAAAACACACAAACAAAAAAAACAACACATTCTCACTGACTTCTCACAGTAGTTAGCATAGTAAATGTTTGACCCGGGCGAAGGCGTTATTGACAGCGCTCGCCTCCATTTTCAGCGTGTTCATCGTCACTCTGGTGACTGCTCAACCACCCCAAATACCTGATTCTCCCTGTGTGTGTGTGTGTGTGTGTGTGTGTGTGTGTGTGTGTGTGTGTGTGTGTGTGTGTGTGTGTGTGCGCGTGTGCGGATCTGTCTTCGAGCGCCTCACAACAACAGCCGGGACCACGGTGTACTAGCCGGAGGTGGTTGCCATGGCAACAGCAGACAGGCGGCTATGCTTATTTCAGTCTGAGCAGTAGGCAGTGATCTCCCAGGAGGAGGTGGAGGAGGAGGTGTAGGTGGAGGAGGAGGAGGAGGAGGAGGAGGAGGAGGAGAGGGGGGAGGTGCAGGGAGAGGCTGAGGCTGAGGCTGAGGCTGGGCCTGGGGCCAGGCCGGGCCGGGATCAGAGCCGCAGCGTACCGCAGCACATCAATCACTCGGAGCTGCTCGGCCTTGCATCGCTCCTGTCACTGGCTCACGACTCCAGATCGGAGATAACGTGACGATCGCCCAGGTTTAACACCGTAGATTATGCGAGAGTGAAGGGCTTGATGTCAACACCTTAGTTACAGGTGCCCAGATCAGATCTCTAGCTCTAATGGCATCGGAGGAGAGCATTAAATGCAGGTTTAAATACTTAAATAGCATCAGAAAATAGCTCATCTGCACTCCACAGGGAGTCCTTCCACCACTGGGTGAATGTACTATGCATGTGCGTGTTAGATTAAATAAAACAGAGATGTTGCAATATTGAAGAATGCACAGGAACGAGTCCCAGTGAGTTCAGCCTCGCACAAAAGCGCCTTTGTGGAGCCGGGGTCTGAGGAATGATAATGGGCCCGTAGGATAGCTCGCTTCTCGGAGGAGCCGGATTTACAGTTCAGAGGAAGGGGAAAAAACGGGGACAAAGAGGAGCTCACAAATCTCCCCCTCACCTCCCCGTGCGCTGCAGCTCGGGGCCTCCGTGGCCCCCGTGCTCCTCCGACTCGCCGAGCTCGGCCACGCCGTTGGGGACGGGCGGGATCTTCCTCTTCTCCTGCGTCGGGGGAAGATCACAGTCAGTCAAAAGCACCCAGGTCTCTCTCTCTCTCTCTCTCTCTCTCTATCTTTCTCACTCTCTCTCTCTCTGCTGAGTCACCAGATGCTGCTGCGCCTCTGACACACTTTGAAGGGATTCATCAGCGCAATCATCCACTGTCAAGGCGCAGCGAGGCGTCATTAGTTCACCTCAGGAGCCTAATGACGAAGAGGCGACGCAACGCCGAGACGTTTTCTTCAAATTCCCTTTGCTTTCATCTGCTGCTCGGCTGCTATCTTTCTAAAAAAATGCTTTATCTCCATCCTCCCCTCCTCCGAGCAAGATGGCGCATCGCTTTTCAAAAGCGGACCGAAATAAACCGTCGGAGGGTAGGGGTGGGGTGGGGTGTGTGTGTGTGTGGGGGGGGGGGGGGTAACTAATGTTTCAGGGAGGATTGAGAGCGCGGCCCCGGGGAGAGGCATCAAAGCACAACGCGGGTCGAGATTAGAGGCGAGAGCGCAGATGTTTAAACGTTTCTCGGCGCAAAGTGCAGCGACGCCGCTGCCACACACACACACATACACACACACACACACACACACACACACACACACACACAGAGTCAGAAACAGTTCAGATTTAAGGCCGGTAGACGGATGAAATCCCGCTGACCTGAGAGGGCACGTTTTTGGGCGGCTCTATTCTGATGGAGGGGTCCCACTCGCCCGGGGGCAGCACGGTCACCTGGTCCAGGAACTCGTCGATGCCCGCCACCAGGTCGTTCCTGTCTTTGGCCTTGTACGCCACGTCGTGGAACACCTGCGGGGCGAGAGCGGAGAAACAGCGGATTTATGAAACTTACAGGTTCGGTGCATCAAAAGGGTCAGTCAGCGGAGGAGTATTAGGCTGTGCGAAGGTGTGTTTGTCTCTGAAAGTTGTTTGTGGCTCTGTGCGAAGGGGATGGGGTGCCCTCCACTCCCATATACGATGAAGTAGGTTGACATCCATTCGCTTCTATTTTGGCGCGTCCCAGGGGAGGCCTGCCAATGCCAAAAAAAATCAAAATATCTTGAAAAAAAAAAGAGCGAGAGAGAGAGAGAGAGGGGAACATCTGGCTCCGACGGTGTGGGGCAGCGAGTATTAGCTCAGGGCTGCACCGTGGGAAATCCTGTCACAGATTTCGTGCCTCACTCTGCCGATCCCCGGAGGCCTCTCCTGGGGTCAGGGGTCAACGTCGGTTATATAAAAACAACCGCGAGGGCGAATGAGGACGAGGCTGGAAAAGTCAGGGGGAACCTGACTGCGCGCTTTCAAAATGGGAGAGCGTTTTCTCTGATCTTATTTTCCCTCAGAACGTTTAGGAATTTCCCCGGCTGCGGGATGAATAAAGGCGCATTCTACCCCGTGCCTGTGGCCTCACCTCGTCAGTCATCAAGGTGGCGATGGATCGGCCGATCTCGTGATACTGCGAGCCTTTTCCCAGAGGGCCGAGCAGGATGAAAAGAAACCTGTGCGACACGGAGGAGACAGGGGGCTTTGTTTGAAACGGGAGGGGTGGGGGGGGGTGGGGGGAGCGGCTTTCCCGAGGAGGCGTTCGGGGACTCTCTCTGCTGCCTGACCTGGTGGTGATGGGGACCTCGGCCAGGCCGTTGAGCAGCACGGCCGGGGCCAGGCGGATGAAGGCCACCACGGGCCGCTCCAGGAACTCCAGCTCCCCCACCAGGACGTTGGAGGCCTCGGCGCCGGGCGGGATCTTCTTCATGAAGTGGAGGTCGATCTGCGAGAGAGAGAGAGAGAGAGAGAGAGAGAGCACAGTGACGACAACAACAAGTCAAGTTTCCCAGGGCATGGAGCCCCACCCGGGAGGTTCCGTTGGGCGCGTAACCCGGCCCTGGTTAAACACAGGGTCAACAGCAGGGGGTGGGAGGGGAGGGGTGGCGCTGGGCTCACCTTACTGAAGTCGACGGCGCTGTTTTCCCGGCTGACGTCCTGCTTGCCCTCGTTGTTGGCCGGCTGGGACTGAGGCGAGACCGTTTGGCCTGCGAGGCAGAGCGAGGAAAGCGGTGTCAGCGCCAGTGGCGGCGGTGGAAGGGGGCAGGGAGAGGGCGAGGTGAAGGGTGAGGGTGAAGAGGGGTGTGGGGGGGTACGGTTAGATCCTCTGAAAGCCGGGAGGACCCTCAAAGCGAGGAGTGCCAAAGGCAGGACCTGGCAGGGCGTTTCAGAGCGCACCCCCGGTGAGGGAGGCTGCAGTGTTATACGTCAGTGGCGGCTGCTTCCTCCATTGTGTTAGAAGCTACCGGGAGGACGATCTTTTACCTCTCTTTTCCAGCTGGAACCAGGCAGGGTGAAAGATTGTCACGTCTCCACGTGATGGCGAGCGGTTCGAGGAGGATCGCAGCACGTTTCGGCTCAAACCGCCAATGTTATCATGAGTGCGTCAGGTTACGCCAAGAATCAAAGGCGAGGAGCTGCCACTGTTAGTAATTAGTGCCTGTTGTGAGTGTAAAACATGAGTCACTGATCTGCCGTGCTCTCTAGTCTCGCTCGTTTGTCAAGACGGGGGTGGGGGGGGGGGGGGGGGGGGGGGGGGAGCATTCTCACGGAGCACGTGAATAGTTCCGTCCTTTCCCCCCCCGCTTTAAATCATACGTACTTACTCCCCTCTTACCGCCGAATATGAAAAATAGATGGCCACAGAGAGTTTTTAAAAAATGCAGAGCTTTTCCATTCCCTCCTCCCGACGATGCTCCCCTCCCCGCCCCGTCCCCAGCTCCTTCTCACACCCGTCGCTACCACTACGGGGCTCTTAGCCGTGGTTGCCTGTGCGGACTTCCTGCTCCGTGTCCCCCCCCCATGCCACGGGCGCGTAGCCCCGCGCCGCCGCCTGCAGGACGCTGAGGCGTTTGGCGGCGGAGGAGGAGGAGGAGGAGGAGGGGGCGGAGCCGCGTGCCGGACGCGGCACGCAGCACGCCCACCGCCCCCACGCCGCGCGGCCTCTGGGTGAGTCATTCCCGGGGAGTGCGTGTTCGGGGCCGGGGGGTTTTACGCTTCGATAACAGAGGCCGTTTACTACGAGTGGAGCACACGCATGCACACGACACACGCATGCACAGCGGGACGGGGACAGACACACACGCACACACACACACAGACACAGAGAGACACAAACGAGAGGAGAGAATGAGATGTCAACGGGACGCCGCAGGTGGACACACTCTGGAGAAAACATGGAGGATCACAAGATTAAACATACAGTACAAGGACATACTGCACGCTGGTCACTGTGGAAAAGGCATAGGGGGGGTGCGAGGGCGTGGAAAAGACTGCGACGTAAAGGCATCAAAACGACAATGACATGTAATGTAGTGCCTATCAATGTTATTCCGAATATCTTATGCATGTTTATGCAGCCACGCTAGCTAATGCTAATCATTTTGATTTCGTCAATTTGTGATTTGGAGATAAGAAACGAATAGGAAAGGCTGCGTGTTTGGTCCGAGGCCGGATATGCTGAAACCTGCTGTGGCCTTGAGTGACAGGTGTGTGTGTGTGTGCGTGTGTGTGTGCGTGTGTGTGTCTCACCGTTCTTGTCCATGGAGTGCGGCTCCGACTGCTTCTTGCCGATGTCGGCGAAGGAGCGCACGATGGGGATGCGGTTGGCGAGCTTCTTGTGGTTCTGGTGGTGGTGCTGTTTGAGCAGGGCCTCGCGGATCCTCTTCCTGGCGTCCTGGCCCACGGGCCCCGACACCTCGTGCTGATCCAGGACCATGTCTGGTACGCGCACACGCACACACGCACACACACACACAGAAGGATGTAGGTCTCCATGTAGCTCTTTGTGGCGCTTCGCTTTCAATTCACAAAGACCACTCCTGACAGTGTGTGTCCCCGCATGGCAGCCAGCGATGCTAAGCTGATTATACTAGCAAAAAAAAAAAAGAGAAAAAAAAGAAAGACACACACACACACACACACACACTAGCTCACCAAAATCGGACCCACTGCTGTTGATTTAATCGCACGAAACCAGGTTAAGTTCAGCGGATCTCTACAGCTGCACAGTTTTCCCCACAATCAGATAAACACTGGCCGCTGCCCTCAAAAACTCAAACACAGCTCTCTTTTTTCCTCTCGAGGCATCGTTAAATAAGGCTGCGCACAGAGCATTTCCAATCAGATTTCCGGTTTCGTTAACACGCCGCAATTCGAGCCCGGACGAGATCGTCGGAGAAGCGACCGAAGGGAATGATATACTCGGATGAAAAGGAGCCGACATTAAATAAAGAGGGGGTTTATTGGGGCCTCGGCGACGTGAGAGGTTCGTGAGAGAGTCCCGGTCACAAGGAGCCCGGAGCTGGAGCAGAGCACGGCTCGTCTGTTCCAGATACCGGGGCCATTAAAAACCTGGTCGCGGCTCCCCTGTGTTCAGCTTTGACCCGGGGACAGCCGACCAGACAGTCTGAGAGCTGCGGGCGACTCACGCAGGAGAAGTGATTTCCAGACCCAGAACGCTCCCTGCTTTAAAAAATAGTTTCGGTAGGGAACATTTCAAACGACGTCCGGCGGGGAAAAACAAGAGACGCGAGCTCCACCTGCGATCTCCTCCAGCGAGTTGGCCCTCATGTCCAGCATCACGGTGCCGTTCATGATGCAGCTGCGGAGCTCGAACAGACTGTGTAGGGACAGGGTGGCCACGTAGGGTTTACTCCACCGCTCGCCCCCGTCCTCCACGTCCTCCTCGAACTTCAGCCACCTGCACGCATCACACACACACACATAATAAAAAGGAGGTGAAGTCATCTCCCATTTCGCCCCATTTCGGCACGAACTCGTCTGAGGCCCGTCCCCCACCTGGCCGTCTCCTTCCACTCGGCGTCCTCGCCCTCCCTGAGGCAGATCTCGTCCAGCTCGGTGAACAGGGCGTGGGGGATGTGCTCCTCGTCGCCATCCTCCGTCCCCAGCAGGAACTGCACCCGCTGGGCCGGCGTGTCCGCTGTCGAGAGAGGGAGGTGCGGCCCGTGAGCGCCGAGCCGAGGCCACAGAGGTTACCGTGTCGCAGTTCGGGGGACGTACTGTGCGAGGGGGACTCTCGTCCGTCCTCGGCCGTGGAGTCCCTCTCCTTGGACCTCTTCCTGTGTCTGTGGCCATGGTGGCGGTGGCGTCTGTGCGACCTCCTGCCCAGGGGTACGTGGACCCCGATGTAGAGGGTACGGTGACCTGAGGGCGAACGAAACCGCAGTTGCACATTTCAGAAAAAGCCGAAGAGATGGACTAAAATAACCCGTCGGCCAGTGCGGAGCGAGCGCTGGTTCAGTCTGCCCGCCTCATCGACCTAGCTGAAGTTGAAATCTATGTTCCCCCGGCTGTTGCCGTGAAACATCAGTAGACAAACATCACAGCGTATTGATAAATCCATGGCCCTGGCTGCTGGTGCTGAAGCGGCGGACAGATCTCCACCGGGCCGTGTTCAGACGGCGGCCATTTTTGTTTGTTTGTTTGGTTTTTTTTTTCCGTTTCGAGAGATGGCGAGCGAGCGGGGGTCGGATCCCCGAAGGGAAACGGCAGGTGACGGCGGGCAAGCGAAGCGCTCGCTCGACCAATCAGGCGCCGCCTCCGCGTCCTCCCCTCCTCGAGTGGAGAGAGCCGTGCGGGTGGACGCGGTAATCGATTGAGAAATTGGATGACTCCTACAATCAGGACTGTTTTCATTTCACATCAGCGCTGGCCGGATGACGAGGCCGGGGACTCTGGAAGTGTCGACTGCGTGTGTGTGTGTGTGTGTGTGTGTGTGTGTGTGTGTGTGTGTGTGTGTGCGCGTGCGTATGTGTGCGCAGGGTCGGGCTGAGGATAATCCGAGCCGACTCTCTCCTCCTTTGCTGCTGCTGCTGCCTCCCCGCCGGCCCTCGGCTCAGCGTTCGGACATAGACCGTCACAGACTGATCGTACACCCCCCCCCCCCCCACACACACACACACACACACACACACAAATCCTCCCTATCCTCCCTGTCCGTCTGCTGTCTCGGGCCCCCCATGTCACACCCAGGAGCGACCTGATGCTCGGGAGCCGCGGAGCACCGCAGGGTCCGTCACGGGGTAATTCATTTTTGTCCCCGAAGAAGCCGAAACGCAGAATCACCCAAAAATAAAAAAAACGCAAATCACCCGCCCTACAGTACAGTTGCTGTCAAAGCTACTGTATCAAGTCACAGAAATATGCCCACATGCTATTTATTAAATATAATCTAATCAGGGCCTAATTCTCACTGCTGATGTGTGTGTGTGTGTATGTGTGTGTGTGTGTGTGTGTGTGTGTGTGTGTGTGTGTGTGTGTGTGTGCGTGTGTGAGTGGCGAAAAGGACTGGTCCCCCTCGCTTCTCAGTCCAATATCCCTTTATAACTTTGCCTTCCGTGCTCTTGGTTTGAGGTCAATGCGGGAAAAGCAGAAAACGAAACGGGGAAAACTTGACTAATTTTGTGTCGGGGCGGGGGGGGGGGGGGGGCGTGGCGGCGCGGCCTCAGATTGCTTTCTCTTCTCGGGGGGGGGGGGGGCACGACTAATCGCATCATAGCCGTGCTAATCAGATCCGAGCCAAAGCACGGACACGGCGTGATTCACCCCGGAGCACGCTGACATCACGCCGCTCCGACGGCAGGCCCCCCCCCCCCCCCCCCCAGCAACGCGGGGCAGAGGTCGAGCGAAGACTCAAGGAGGCCAGACGAACCGTTTGCCCGGGCGTACCTGCGGCCCGGGAGCGCCACCCGACAGGCACTCGTCCGTGGCAGATTGCCCTTAGCGCGGCGTAAATTATGTATGTCGGAGGCAGGGGAGGAGGAGGAGGAGGAGGAGGAGGAGGAGGAGGAGAGAGGGAGGCCGGCCGGCTCGGAGCAAATTCCGCAATAAAAGGCTCATTCCAGCGGAGGGGAACAATAAGGTATGCGAGGAATAACATAAGTGGGAGAGAGGAGGGAGGGGGGGGGGGGCGGTAGAGCTTTAAAGTTCATGAGTCAGGACTCATGAGTGGAAGCTCCGACTAAAATAGCTCGGCTCCCCGGGCCCGAGCTGATGTCACACAGCGTCTTTCTTACCCCCCCCACCCCCCACCCCCCCCTCCCCCTCTCTCCTTTTCTTCCGTCGCCACGTCTCAGTGGCCTTCAGTCGGCCGTGTGGGCTCCGATTGAAGCGGCGCGCCGCTCGTCCTTGAGCGCGCCGTTCGCGTTTGGGACAAAAGCTCCTCCGACCGGGCCCCGGCCTCTGACGTAGAGCTGCAGCACAATCAGCCGGGGGGGCGAGGGGTAGGGGGGGCGTGACTCCCTTCGGCTCGCTGGGATTGTCGAGCCCAGTTTTAATGAAAAACCTGTCAGTCTGCGCCTGGTAGTACGCGCTCGGCCTCCCATACGAGCTGGTCGCAGCAGGCTCCGCCGCCAGGGAGCATATCCAGGTGTGGAGGCGCATTGTATATACGGCTTGAATGGTGTTTACTCTGTGTGTGTGTGTGCGCGCGCGCGCGTGTGGAGGCAAACATTATCTGACGCCGAGGGCCCTTCAGACGAGAGCGCCGTCTCACCGGCGGCGTCACAATCGAGGGGCGACATCGCCGCTCGGGCCGTCGCCTAGCAACCGCAATATGTAGCCGACACTGACGCGGCAACCGGGCCCGGCTTCACACACACATACGCACACCTGAGATAAACCATCGTTCCGTTTTACACGGAGGAGATGTCTAGTTTACGTTTTGGCTACAATATTTCCATACGTTTCTTCTTTTTATTTACCAAATTAGCGGCTATCCGATTTAGCTACACGGCTAAATTGGAACAGGAATTTGTTTTGGTGACGCGGGGACGGTATCCAATTCAAACAATAGGTCACGGTTTCTTAGAAGTCCAGTTCTGGGTCCGTTTTTTTTAATTCGCGATACTGTGTGCGCCCCCAACAGCTGCGCTGCGTCCGCCTCGTTAGCCTCGCTAGGCGACGGCGCCTCCCCGGCCAATCAGCTCGCAGCTTTGATGTTTTGTTTTATCCCAGAACGTACGATTCTATCATCAGTTATAATCTGACGAAGCGTTTGTAGACTGGCCACCAGTGGAGACAGCATGTATGCGCCCTCTGATCTTCTGTGCCCTGTTATCTGTACAAGTTTCACGAAGCCGGTTGCGAGTCATAAAACCAGCCATGCGAGTCCTTGCATTATAAATAAAAAATGTTCATTTTGTTAAAGTGGCTCGCTCGCAGCTTGGGGCTACATTAGAGCTGTCAGAGCTGCGCCGCGGGTGATATAATGATTTTGATCTTTTCAGAGCAGGCTCCGGGTCGATCGGCGACACACCCCCTGTCTCTTTTCTGGCTGAAAAAGAACGCTGAGTGATGGGCGCGTATGACATCCCATCACCTGGTCGACAAAAAACGCCGTTGGACGCCCCCCAAAAACAAAGTTGTGCGTGGAGTTCATCGGCCGCCCTGTTGCGTAATGTCGAATGGGAGCGGAGGGAGCTGCGGGGATCAGGGTGACTTTCCGAGACGGCGACCTCTCGTTAGTTGTATAATGTAAATGCTAATGATGCCTGCTGGGGGGATGGGGGGGGGGGGTGCAGTGGGTGGGGGGGGTGGCGGGGTGTCAGGGTTACCTTCTAACTCCTCCTTCTCGAAGTTGGTGTTGAGCATGGAGCGCGTGCCCCCACGGTCCACCACTGCCTCCTCATCGGTTCTCTGGGAAAGACAAGACGCGGACAAAGAGCGGGATTATTCCACAGGCGACGCCCATACACACACACACACACACACACACACACACACACACAGACATACATTTATATATATGCAGATGGAATTGAAGCTAGAGTAAAACCAAGGTTACTAAGTTGACACTCTTGTCTGAGCAGATGCAAAATCCATATTTTATCTTAATGCTGCAAGTCGTTACATAAGTGAGAGCACCCTCCCCCCTCCACCCATACTCTACCCTGCCCCCCCCCACCCCCCACCCCCCACCCCCCCACCCCATCCCTTTCCATCCATGCCTAGTGGGAGGATGTGTCCTCAAATAAATACACGCAACACACACACACACGCGCAGAGACACTCAGCATTATGAGGCTAACTTCCACTGGCCGTCGCCATGACGACGGAGGGTAGGGGGGGAGAAAAAACCGAACTCATTCGCAGGGAGCCAGATCACGTCTGTTTTTTTTTGGTTTTTTTTCTCCTTCTTTTTCTCTGAGTCATGGTTTTGACAAGAACGCATCGCGTAGGGCGCGTAAGCCCTGGATGGCAGCGCGGCGCCCACGCCTCTAGGAGTGGGGGGGCGGGGGGGGGGGCAGACGGCGGAGGGCGCGGGGCGAACTGAACAGTGGCCGGTGCTAGCGCGTCCAACACCGCGGCTCCTCTGCTTTCCTATTAATAGCCCTGACCTTGAAAAGCGGAAGCAGGACGCTCCGCTCTTCGGATGCTTCATCCGCTTCGTTCTTCCCCATTTCCGACAACGTGGGCAGGTAGACTTTTCTATGTACAAAAACAAAACATCTCTCTCTCCTCAAACGCCCGAGACGGTCCTCAAAGTGAGCAGCGAGGCGAGCGCGCGCCCCGGCCACGGCCTCGGCTCGGAGGGGACCCGCCTCCCCGCGGTTGCACCTCGCCGTGCGCCCGCCGACACCAGGACAAAACGTTGCCATGCCGACGCCTCCTCCTCCATCCCCTTCTCCCTGCTCTGTCTTCCTTCCAGACTGCGTGTGTGTGTGTGTGTGTGTGTGCGCGCGCATGTGTGTGTGTGTGTGTGTGTGTGTGTGTGTGTGTGATAGAGAAAGAGAAGGAGAGAGAGAGAGAGAGAGAGAGAGAGAGAGAGAGAGGAAGAAAGAGAGAGTGTTTCTCATTTGGACCATGTGCTCTCTGCCCTCTGGCCGTCCTCGGTGAATCCAGGCTGTGAACCTGTCCTGTGTTCTCCTTTATTTTTTTCCTTTGTTGTTTTTTGTCGTTCTGAGACCGAAAACAAACCCGAGTGCAAGCTGTTTATCGCGATGCTGTCTGGCCGGCCTGGGTTACCTCGTTAACGCCCCCCCCCCCCCCGTCAGCCAATCAGCTCCCTCCTCACCTGAGCCCTCCGCACCTACAGCTCGTTGCTCGTTAGCGCGGCTCGCATTAACTACTCCTCATTACCCATTAATCGTCTCTAATACCGAGACATTAAGACGTCTCTTGAGTCATGCCATTTCTGTTTTGTTTGGAGGCAGAAACCGCAATATTTTCCGCATTCATTCTCTCCTAATTTCGCACACAATTCACAAGATGTTTTAGTTACCGACTAACTAGGAAAATAAGGAAGAAGGAAGGACGACTCCTACGTAAGGGTCGCCCTGATGCTGGCGAGAGCCGGCCCTGGGTACCGCATCCCTTTCACTGCTAACGAACCATGAGACCGTGTCACACACACACACACGCACTTTCATCGGCCACAATGGGATGCGCACATTATAAAAAAAAAAAAGAGAGAGAGAAAAAAAATCCCTTTTGATTTTGCTCCATATCGCACGCTCGGCCCGTCTAATCTGGGCGCCGGCGTCCCTCGCTGCACTCCGCGTGATTGAAACAGCGGGCGACGGCACGCAGAGCCGCCGACACTCGGTGGTCGACCCCCCCCCGACGTGGCGCCATGGAGGGACGCGCCGTAGGCCGCGCTTCACTTACGGGAGGGGGTGAGGGTGAGGGCGGTGATGTGTGTGCGGCCGAGGGAGGCTGACGCCGATGCCCGCCTCATCCATCTCTGATCCATGCGAGATTAAGCAAGAGCGCTGGTAACACTTTCCTCACACGCTGTGAGACACACACACACACGCACGCACGCACGTGGATGAGCATGTGAGGAAGGAGCCGGACCATCAAAGGCGCGTGTGGGACAGATGCTGAGACGCTTTGCCTGCGACAGAGTGGAGGGAGGGGAGGGCCCAGATGTGGATTTGGATTCATCGTCGATGAGATTTACCCTCAAGACCCCACCCCCATACCCCACGGCTGCATTTTAACACCTCGCCTCGTTGAGTGTGCTAATTTCCCCGGCATCCTCCCCCTCCTGACCGCCGCACGCCATCTCACTCCCGGAGCGGCCCCGCACGCTAAACAAGACACGCGCGCACGCTGGGCCGGCGAACGTGCCCGTCAGCTGGCGAATTTAGGATCCCTTCCTCCCCGAGTGGAAGATGTGAGCGCTTGTGACAAAGCCCGGGAGATTGGCAGAGATAGGGGGGGGGGGGGGTTGGCGGCATTTTGCAGGCTCCCCCAGAGAGAAAGCTGCACACACCTAGCAGGGGCCGGCTCGCACCACCTGGATCGGACGAAGCTAGCGTGACCCCCTCTGTCTATCCTACACACGGCGAGCAGCCAGTCGCCATACTCCCCCCCCCCCCCCCCCCCCCCCCCCCCCCCCCTCCACCCCCCCCCCCTCCACCCCCCCCCCCCCCCAGCATCATCAGGCATCAGCACTGCAGTGTGACTGCGCCACTGTACTGTATACGACCGGCAGGCTGTAACACATTCAGCGCAGCGGGGATTTCAGGGGGAACTATAAAAAGAAAGAGAGAAAGAGAGAAAGAAAGAAACGGCCTGGCGGTGGAGCAATGCTGGGGGATTTCAATTATTAAAGGCGGCCTGCGTGTCTCGGAGAAGAGGCGGAGTGGCTGGCTTGCGGTCGCGGCCTGCCTGTTTCTGCAAACGAGCCGGGCCCGTCGGGTGATTGACGCATTGATAAATGTCATGTTTACGCAGATAATGCATCGTCTCCGCGGCACAGAGGACCCACACCGTGAAGGTCCTCGAGTCCAAGCCGGGGCCTCTTTAAAAGCCACACCGGGTCACATGAGCGGCCTGTTGCCTTTTCGTTCCTCCGAGGGGGGACTTCTACACTGTATTTACTGCCGTCTTTAATGCGATTTTGTTTATTACATTTAGGATTCAACTGTTGTAGTAACTCGGCAAACTAGGTTTCCGCTTTCTCCGGCTCTGACCTGCTTGTTTTCCCCCGAAACAAAAAGCTGGGATTTGCGTGCTTTTTATTATTTTTATTTTTTTTTTAGTATGTTACAGTTGCCCGTCCCAAACGAGGCTCCGCTCCGCTCTGTATGACAGATGAGCCCGAGTCTCCTCCCTGCAGGTCTCGGTAGTCTATTTATAGACCCCTGGTTTCTCTCCCACCTCACCGTGCTGACCCCAGACCAGCCCGCAGAGGAGAGGAGAGGAGAGGAGGCGCATCCCCCCGCTCGCCGCCAATCTGGGTTGCGATTAATCTGCCAGCCTTGACGGCGGGATAAAAACCACGTCTCTGGCCCTGGGATCAGTGACGGAGGGGCCCGGCCCGCCGAGCAGAGGGGGGGGGATTAAATCGGGCGCTGCTCGCTCGGTACACTGGTCGCTGGTGACGGCTGCGGGGTGGGAGGCTGGAGGAGGGGGGAGGGAGTGTGTGTGTGTGTGGGGAGGGGGGGGGGGGGGGGGGGGGGGGGGGGTTGGATGAGAGCACGTGACCAAGACCCCAAGGGATGATGGAGGCGGCGAGGGGGAGGAGGGAGGCGGGAGGTGGAGGCCATGTGACCGGCCGCGGTGAATAGACAAACAGTAGCATAGCATGAGTGTATGTTATCTGCGTCCTCGCCCCCACCGTAAGCCCCTCTAAGCCATTAATGTTTATGTCGCTGGGATGCTGCCGCATGAGAGCGGCGGAACGGGACACGGCGTAATGCGGGCCGCACATGTGGCGGAGGCACGGCGCGCGCGCACGGTGGTGCGATGCGGCGTGGACGAATGAGCACGGGCTCCGGGGGCCTGGTGCGGAGGCGAGGACGGGCGGATGGTTACTCATGTCACACGCTGTTAACAGAGCGTGCATGTCCGTGTGTGTGTGTGTGTGTGTGTGTGTGGGTGGGGGTGTATGCGTGCATCGATGCAGCCATGGCTGCACGGAGCACCGTGACCTTCACGAGGAATGCCTGACATTGGGCTCCTTCAGCCTGCTTCAGATGCAGAGGACTCACTGGCACACATGCAACCGGCCCTGTATGCGCAGCAAAGACATCCGAGACGATCCGCATACGAAAACCGCCCCCCCCCCCGCCAAATTGATTCTCTGTTCGCCCGAGCGCACACGCTTAATGGTTTCCAACACGGACGAATGAAAACTCAAGGTGTTCTCCTCGGCCGGCCACAAAAGCAGCCGGTGACCAAACAAATCTCCACAATGGCCCCAAATACCAAAATCCCCGGCAGGATTAGGGGCGGCGAGGAACAGGTGTGCCTGGAGGTGCGGGAGCCACGGTTTCCAAACAGGCGCAGGTTTCCCACAGCCCGACGTCCACCTGAGGCCACCCGAGCAACGTCCTGGCCGCGCCACGCCTCTAATTCCGTCTCTCCCGGGCGCCAAAGCTGCACGCGGCTGTCGAGCCGTGGGGCACAGAGCGCTTCAGTCGCGCGCCGCCGACCAATTGCACTTAACAGCGAGCGCGGCGGCTGACTTTTCCCATCAATCTTCGGAGTTCTGGCGCCCGGGGTCGGTTCCGTACGGGGTGGCAATGGCGGACGCGTCCCTCCCTCCGCTTACCCCCCCACCCCCCCCGAGGCCTGCGCACCTCAGGCGCCGGGTCCCCGAGCACTCTTCCTAATGAGTTTCCGCGCTCGACATTGTTCGGCGGCCCCCGAAAGGGCCGACAAAGCCGGAGCGTCCCCGGGGCCCGCAGGCAAGCCGCCACCCAGGCTTTTGTTAAACACATCTGGTGGCTGTTGGTGAGGGGAAAGAGAGAGAGAGAGAGACAGAGAGACAGAGAGAGAGAGAGAGGCCTACAACCGTGGGAAAAAAAACAATCCCGACAGAACGACCTGTGCTTTTTACCTCCTCCCGGATGATAATCCAAGCTACAGCTGCTCAGTAGACTGTGTTTCAGCCCCGCGAAGGAAAAGAATGCCGAGATACCAACATGCGTCTCCGGCACGACTCAGGCTATGAATAAACCCGGCCATCGGGCGAAAGTGACCCCGGACGCGTCTGTTTTGCGAACGTCCTGCTCTATATACACACACACACACACACACACGACTCCCAACTACCGTGTTCCAGGTGCATCTGGAAAGCTGTGCTCCACTTCCCTTCCCCACCCCCGACTCTCACCTGTTAAAGGTGAACCTCACCTGCGCAACGCTCTCCTGAGAGCGCAAGACTGTGATTCAGTGTTGTCATAGTAGTAGTAGTGGTCGGGGAAAAAAAACAGGATTTTATTTGCCTTTAAATGGGTTCAGTTTTCCCAAATATGACGCCAATTTGTACGATTTTGATGAACTTTTCCCTTCAAGTTGAGTGCTTGATGCGCACAGACTACGAACGGATCTGTGTTCATTTTCAATTTGAAGAGTTGTTGTTTCAAGCCAAGCGAAACCGGAGGACTTGCCACCGTGGTTCACACTCTGGCTCTCAGACATCACACGTTTATTTTACAATGGTCCGGGCCAGTTGATACTACTGTGGAACCAGCGCCTCGCCTCCCAGGTGGGGGGCGAAATTCCAGTTCTTGTTTCCCCACAGTCGGATCCCCGACGGCACATGGGAACGAAAACACAAGACGTCAAGGCAAAAGAAATCACGTCAGCCAGATCTCCGGTGATGTTATCTTTCCTCGCCGGCTGGTTGTGAAACAACAGAGTGTCCACGGCAGGTCGGCCTGACAGCTAATATGCCATTTTCCCGGCCAGGATAAATGGCAGACCCGTTAATTCTCACAGGATCCTTTCCAGGAATCCGCGGACGGTTATCGCCACGCTCGCCGGGAGGCAGAGATGTGACCTCATTTCTCTGTCCTCCCGAGGATTTCACAACAGCGGGGGTGGGAGGAGGAGGAGGAGGGTGGATGCTTACATTACTTTACATCCACATCTAGGCCACGAGGTGTTCGCTTAAAAAAAAAAAAGAGAGAGAATCGTTTCAGATATGGAAGGGCCGAGAAAACAGCCAAGCACGTGGCGCTCCACGCCTCGGCCCTGCTTGTTTATGTGGGTGTATTTACTTTCAGTCTGCTCCAGTGGACACCTTCTCCATGTGCCGAGAGCCGGACTCTGTAGCTCGTAGCTAGCTAGGAGGGGGAGATGGATTATCAGCACGCCGCACGAGCCCCGCGATTGGCTGGCTGGCTTCTGTTGTCATGGTTTTCATCCCTACAGATGGCCGTGGTTACCGTGGCAATGGCAGCAGGATCAGCATCGGCAGCATCACAGGGAGAGGATATGCAAAGCACACTGGGAAAGCGCACATCATCACTTCTTCTCTCCTATCCGGGCCAAGGAGCGCCAACGCTGCCCTCGAAAATACCATAACCGGAGTTCGTAAAAATGTAAAGAAAATAAGAAAAACTTTCCACACGTCCTAAAAAAACCATAGACGAAGCGAAGGGCTGTAACGCTCTCCTTTCGGTTTCCCCTCAGAGATCAGCGGGGTCAGGACAGAGGGTATAAGCTGCTCTCTAGC
Source organism: Karalla daura (assembly GCA_029224185.1). Classification (NCBI taxonomy): domain Eukaryota; kingdom Metazoa; phylum Chordata; class Actinopteri; order Chaetodontiformes; family Leiognathidae; genus Karalla; species Karalla daura. The sequence continues at coordinate 1,925,012 of CM055211.1, read as the reverse complement.
CCCAGAACGACAGTCCCATCTGTCAGGCAGCCTCCCCGGGACCTTTCGCATGCACAGCCTAACTAACAACTCTCTCTGCAGCACGGGAGGGAGCACAGCTCCCGCAGCCCGTGCGTGCATGCATCCATCGATATGCTGCAGTCAGCTTTCCCCTTAGCCGCAGGAGCATCACGCCAACTGACCTCAAGGGTGGCTTTAACGCTCGTTCCCGGTTCCCGGCAAAGTGGCGAAGAGACGCAGGACGGCGGGATCAGAGAGAGAGCGGGAGAGAGAGACGTACCTGGTAAATAAATCCTTTACTGTGGTCCACAGAGAGCATGGTGTGCTTCCCGGAAGGTCGGGGCAGGATGCCCGCTATCTCCCCTTGTGCTTGCGGCAGTGGTAAGACGAGAGGCTAAGGCTCAGGCCCCGAGCCCCACTCCGGACTGTGTGTTTGTGATTGTGTGAGAGTCCAAGAGAGAGAGAGAGAGAGAGAGAGCAAGAGAGAGAGAGAGAGAGAGCAGCACAGCAGCCAAAGATAGAGTCAGCTCCTCTGCCGGCCTGTCAGTCAAAGCCTCCCCTCCTCTCCTCTCCTCTCCCCTCCTCTCCTCTCCTCAGCCGCTCTCCTCAGCCACTCTTCCCATGCTGGAATACGGCAGCAGCCTCTGTCCGACAAGAGCCCCCGGAACGCTTCACAAAGAACAACAACAACAAAAAAAAAAAAGAAAGAAAGAAAGAAAGCGGGGGAGCCGGGGCGCAGCTCGGCGACTGTGCTGCCTCTCCCTCTGCCTCCGACGGCTCTCATCCAGGGTAGCATCAAATGTTTCTGACAAGCGTCCATCCGCCAATCCCCCCGGGGAGATTAGTGCTCTGACATCACCGATGCTGATGCTGATGATGCTGCCGCTGCTGCTGCTGCTCCGCTGAGCCTCCCAAGCTCTGTTACCTAAGAGGAGCCTTAGGTCGCCGGGAGTCAAACAGCACCATCTTGCACGAGGAAGGGGGGTAGAGGCGGCTTCGCGCAGCCCATCTCAGCTCGCATGTACGCGCGCACACCTCCAGCTGCTGCAGTCCCACACCATCCCCTCTACCTGAGGCAGAGACGCCGCTCCGAGCCACGCCAGCAGAGCTGTGATCCGGGCACGGCGTGCCGGAAACCCGTCCCGGGGAGACCGAGAGCAGGAGGATCACAATGGCGCCGCTGTGTTTCGCGGCGAGCCCGAGATGACTCGTGATCTTCACACAGGACGACGAGGACAATCTGGTTTTTCTAACCTCCCCCTTCCCCCTCCCCTTCCCCCCCAGCACATACCTCCGTGCCCTCTTCCTCCTCCTCCTCCTCCTCCTCCTCTCCGGCGATGCTGCTATAATTAAACCGCGGAAAAAAAGGAGCACAGCCGGAGCTGGACCCCGGCTCAGGGAGATGCTTCCAGGCCCGCCTGCCAGCTTCTGCACAGTCGGACCGCCCCGAAATCAAGCAGGGACCTCGCGCTGATCCAAGAACGCCACGCTCAAAAAGAACAAGCCACGCTTCCTCCGTCTGCTCTCGCCGGTCCCCCCCCACCACCTCTGATCAAGCAGACCCGGGCGGCCTGGCAGGGGAGCCGGACGTTGCGTCAAAGATGGGAGAGAGTCCCATGGGAGTCAAGGGACCGGGACCGGGTCCACCTGAAGCTCAAGTCAGAGAGAGTGAGACGGATTTCGAGAGCCCCAAGCGCCTCGGCTGCTGCTCAAGCACAACTGCCACTGCGGTCACAGGGCTTCTTCGGGTCGGCAAAGTGGATTACAGCGCGACTCCGTCCTAACAGTTTAATGACGTTTAACACTTAAGCAAGTCACGATTAAACAGGCTCCAGAGGGGCCAGAAGCGAGGCCGCTTGCCATTCTGTTATCTTGTGTGTGTCGTGCCTGGGTCTCGACACGGATCTAGCGCAAACTTTTGGAGGGAAACAGGAGAAAGTTTGCTCCTCCGCTGTGAAGACTCCGGCCGGGGACACACGCACACACACTCCGTGCTCGGCCTTGGCTCCCGGCCCTCTGGTTGCATAAGCAATATTTTGCCAGCACCGATGACATGCGAGCCATCGCGACTCTTGCGTGCGGCCCGTCTGCTCCCACTCGCGCCCATGGCAGAGCCATTGAACTTGATTCCTGTTATCTATTCTTATCTATTTTACCCAGCATGCTCTCTCTCTCTCTCTCTCTCTCTCTCCCCCTCTCTCTCTCTCCCTCCCTCTCTCTCTCTCTCTTGGCAGCGCGTGGCCAGACAGATGCGGCGCGTCATGTGTGACAATCGTGATCTAGAAATCCACGACATCTGCCGAACAAGCCGGTTAATTACGGATGAACCCATAAACCAAATACAGATGTGCGACATTACTGTAGATTATAGATTATGGGGAGGGGGGGGCATGGATTAGGATTAAATTCAAATCTCATTCCTGCCAATAACTAAAACAGCTGTTTGCTGCCCTTTTTAAATCTTTGACAAACTTCTATGAGAGTGAAACAAGCATTCAGATGCCACATTGAGGTAGAAGGACTAATCCCATCCATCCATTCATTATCTGACGGTGTTGCGGGTGTCTGATCTCCAGCAGTGATGGGTTCAAGGCACAGAACACACATTGGACCGGTCCCAAATCCATCACAGGACACACACACACACAACAATCGCTCAAATTCACACCTAGGGGAAATTGAGACATTGATCAGAGATCGACCTGAACTTTTGGACCGTGGTGAGGGAAGTGCACACAGAGAGGCCCTCATCCAACTCGGGATTCAAACCAGGGACCAGGGAGTATTACCGGCAAAGGTGTGTAGCCAAGAAGTAGAAAGTAGAAGAAAATGAAGCTTTTCCTCTAGCTTTAACATAGCGACAGTCAGCACATTTCTGAAGGCCTCTTTATTATTCCTGCCTGGGCCTTTGCATGTATATATTTTTTTCAAAATTTATTACTCTCCAATATCGATTTCCACATTGTCTCCTAGCGCTTTGGAACTGGCCTTTAACAAGTGCATCAGAGTGGGTTTTCATTGACATCACTGGACAAAATCAATGTGACATATTTTTTTTGCTAGGGAGGCAGTGCGTGGATGGGAGTGTGTGTGTGTGTGTGTGTGTGTGTGTGTGGGGTGGGTTGGGGGTTGTTGGGGGTCGATGGAGTGAATTTTGAGACGTACTCACCACCTCTTTATTTTCCTGGGAACTTTGTTGTTCCTGCAAAGTCAGAGAGAAGGAGAGAGAGAGAGAGAGAGACACGGTTAACGGGACAACAGGAGGAGGACATGGGGCCACTTCAGCGACAGTTGGACTCGAGGCCGAGCAAGAGGACGCATTCACTCGCTCTCCTTTTCCAGCTGTAAGTGAAACATACTGTCATGCTTGACCTTGGGATCCCGGTAACCTGGGAGAACGGGACGGGGGACGGGGACGGCAGAGTGTCACGGCGTGAGTGAGGAGTCCCCGAGGTTTCTCACCCGAGCTTGCGCCTCACATACCGACACGCACTGACAAAAGGCATCCTGGGGAAACCATGACAACGCATTAGTTTTGTGAGTAGGAGGAGGAGGAGGAGGCTGGAAGAAGAGGAAGAGGAGGAGGGAGGGGGGGGGGGCTACACTGTGGAAAACCAAGTCCTCATGTAACGCATCCACAAATAGAGGCAGACAAGGGGGATATTGATTAACCCCCACAGCATTTGTTGCTTTTATACATGGTCATGCACACAGCTGATATATTTCCATCCCCTCCCCACCCTCTCATCCCCTCTCCTCTTCTCTCCTCTCCTCTCCAGAGGCCCATCTGAATACTAATGTACCTGCAGAGGTGGGAGGGTGAGGGTCCAGAGGCATGGGGATGCTTGGGCAGCATCCCTGCATCTCTCAGGTGGGCGGGGATGGATTCTAGTGGGTCTTTTCTAGCGCGCGCGTGTGTGTGTGTGTGTGTGGGGACGCAGGGAGAGGAAAAAGATGGAGCACCTCCCTCCTTATCCTCTCATCCCGGTGTGGCCGCAGACTTAAAGCAACAGCTTGGAGCGGGTTTTTGCATAAGGAGCCTTCGCAGTAACGCGATCTGGGTCGACTAAAGCCGTGCGATCCGGCTGATAAAGACGCCTCGGCCGCCGCAGCATCCTCCCGCGGCGCAGAAAGGAGCCTTCCTTGTGCGTGTGGAAAAATCCGCAAAGACACCAAGCCACGGTGCGCCACATCCATGTTTGCGGCTCAGTGCAAACACGGAGGTGTTAGACGTGAACACGCAGAGCCGGGATGCCTCAACGCATCCCCGCGCGATCGCGAGGAGAGCGGAGGAAAACAGCGTGTTCTCGGTCTTACCGTGGGCAAGAGAGGCTCCATCTGCGCCCCTTGGTCCGTGATGTCCATCTTTTCTTCTGCCCTGGCTTCACAATAGACGCGTCGTGATGCCTCAGTCAAACGCTGCTGGAGAACGAGCCTGGCTGTTTCTGATTTCTTCTCTCTCCCTCCCTCTCTCTCTCTTCCTCTCTCTCTCTCTCTCTCTCTCTCTCTCTCTCTCTCTCTCTCTCTCACTCACTCACTCACTCGCAGACTCACCGGCTTTCTCAAATGGAGGTAGCGCAGCATCCCCCGTCCTGCCTGCCCTACATAATTTACGCATGAAGGAGGGGAGGATGCGCACATTGCGAAACCTGGAATTTATTTCGCAGGAAGGGGGGGCCAGTCCGTCAAAACACAGACTGCACACATGTCGCCAGCGCGTGTTTCTGCTAAAAATAAAGGAAAAGTATGTGCATTTCACGACAAATGGCGGCTTGCATCGATAGCAAGCTTCAAATCGTGCATAATATTGTATTAAAATGTTGCAGATGTATGGCTGAATATCATTCATTTTGGGGGGGAAAAAGGAGATTAATGCTTGTTACAAAATACACACAAACTTCTATACATATTCTACTAAGGCTGCACCCTTCCTCGACAACATGGGGAATTATTATTTTAAATAATTTTTAGAAGGGGAGAAGGTCCAAACAGGCTTTAATGACAGTCATTACGGCTGTTTTATTGCCACGTTTTGGACACAACCTCTTTGGACTTTGGACTAGACTGTACATGGTTGCATCAGGTGCTTGTAGTTCTACATTCTACACTCACGGCTGTTGCCATAGTACCTCTGACTCGTTGCCTGAAACTTTTCGTATACCAATAGATATCTATATATCCCATGGACTTCGTATTTTGCACCCCTGCATTGATTGCTTCCTGTCCCTCGAGGATATTCTGGTCCATGGCTTTGTAGAAAAAAAGTCACCGTTTCCGTGTGTTTGTTTTTAGCTATTCCTCTAATACATAACAATTTCAGACAGATATTTTGGGAAGAGAAACGCAACCATCGCAACCTTGTCATTATCATCATCCCGCTTGCTGCTGCAGCCGCTGCAGGCCAGAGCACGCTGCACCGGGTTCGAGGCGCCAGCCTTATACTGTGGCGCCCTCTGCTGGACAGAGCCGGCAAGTGTCAATTCACTCCAAATGAGCGATCTGTATTAGGGTTTTAATTAACTCACTGGCAGAAACGCAATTGTGCCATCTCAACTGTCGCAGCATAATGCCTTTTAATGACAGAGGACAAAATATGTAAAGTATATAAAATATAAAATGTAAAAATAAAATGAAGTGAATTGTGTGTATAAAATTCAATATAGATATATTGCAATACTATGCTGATTAATGTAAAAAAACACACATTTTTAAAAAATATTTATTTATTTAATAACGGGTTCCGACGAGAGGCCCCGGTGACACCGTCCGCGCCAGGCCGGGCGGAATATGTTGTTGCTCCGGATCCGGATCCGCCCAGCGCAGGCGACAAGCCGACAAGATGGCCGGGAGTACGGGTCCAAAGTGAGGGGAGGAAACCAAAACACAGCCCTGTCTACCCTGGCCCGGAGCTCACCGGGACGAGCGCGGCCGGAGAAACGGACATTTAACGGCTCGGTTTGCCCCCCCCCCCCTACCCCCCCGAGGTCCCTCGGTAATGAAGACGGAAGACGGAACTGCGTCGGCTAGTTAGTTAGCCAGCCAGCTAGCTAGCTAGCGAGCTAACCATGCTAACAGAGGGGGGAAACGCGTTGAGAAAGTGACAGTCGGGACGATTAGGAAGCGAGCGGCGGGCGCGACGCCTCGGTTCGCGTCAGTGGGAGTAGGGAGGGGACTCCGCTGCCTGTGCGGACAAAGCGGGATTTAGCGTCCGTCCGGAGGTGGTTAGCTCCGGGGCTAGCATTAGCGCGTCGCCCGTTATCTGTGCTCAGCTGTTTTTGGGGGAGACTCGGCTCGGCAGTGGAAGGACATTGCTCGCCGCTCGCTGAGCCGCCCGGATCGGTGTTGTTTCTCAGCTGTCTCGGAGGGATTTGTGTGCCAGCTTAAGCACAGGTTAAGCCCCTGCGCGGCTCCCGCACCATGGCCCATTCTCCCGTCCAGGGGAACCTGCCTGGGATGCAGGTAAGAGGGCATGACTCCTCCAAACACACCTATTCCACATCCATATCCACACACACCGCAATGTGCACGACCCAATGCATGCGATGCTACGCATCCAAATATCGAAAGCACCCCGAAATCCCCCCCATATTTCAGCCTCCCCGTTTTGCACAAAGACACTATTATGCACACATGAGCCTTGCTCCATGCTATCTTTAGGAGTATGCCTATAGGGGATAACTGGGTTATTGGGCAGGAGGTAACCGCTCCAAGTGTAAACTGCACCAGATTACTGCGCAGGCTTGCTGGGAAGATGCAGATTCACAGTCCGGGGGAGGATGCATCAAAGGCAGACAAACTGCTGGGATTTTGGCACCGTGTGCAGGCTCCAGTCTGGTTCCAGCATCATAAGTCAAGCCGCTGGTGAATAGATGGGTCAGGTGATGAACTCGGGCTTCAATTCAACCAGCCCCGGCTAATGGCGCTCTATATTTATCAGTGTGAAGTTGTAAATCTGGCAGGAGAAAAAAAAAGGAGAAAAAAAAGTCAATTCGCCTGCAGTCTGACCGCACAAAGCATCTTATTGTTGATCAGATGTTACATACCCCCCTCACCTCTCCCCTTATCGCCCCTCCATCAGCTCCGTGTTTCACTCCCCACTCTTTCCCCGGCACCAGAGCCACCGCATCTGTCGTTTTTGGGGGTATCGACACCCGTCGGGACAGCCTCCGGAGACTTGACAGTCGAGCCGGTTCGCTGTTTTGCACCTCCCCCCCACCCCCCCCCCCCCCCACCCCCCCCACCCCTCCCTCCCTCTCGGATGCGCAGCTCGCCGGCCCAGGAAAGTTCGAACCGGGGGTAGAAGTGTCTGACCACGTTGGAATCATGCAGCGGAGCCGGATTTATCCATCTCCCCCCCCCCCTCTCCCCCCCCCCCCCTCTTCTTCCCCGTCTCCCGACCTCAAGAGGAGCTATAATTGCAGAACCGCAGAACGTTCCCAGCCACGGCGGCTAATCCATCCCGAGCGAGATAAACACTGAGGGTCGAGGGCACCTTATTTCTTTTTTTTAGTCACATTTCCTCCTCCTCATCCTCCTCCTCCTCCTCCTCCTCCTCCTCCTCCTGTCAGGTATCGGATCCAGCTTGGGAAACCCTCCGTTTCAGAGTCTAACCCCCTTTTTTTGGGAGGCCCGTGATTGGCCGGGCTCTAGTTCTTCGAGCTGAAAGCTCATTACGGAGCAGTCGATGCAGGGAGGAGAAGAAGGAAAAAAAGAGAGAGAACCGGGAGTTTAAAACCTCCTGGAACTGTTATTTTTAGGCCCCGCATGCCGTCCAATCGTTTCCTTTTCGTTCTGCTGTTTCCACGTGCGCTCGAACGCAAGGCGCCGCGAGGAACGGCCGACCCCGGAAGAATGGCACCCCGCCTGCGTCTCCTAGTTGGGCTCTTTTCAAACGTTCCCTTCTCTTCCTCCCCTTTCTTTCCTCAATCCGCCTCCCTCTTGTCCCCCCTCCCTCCCCCTCCCCTCCTCCTCCGGCCAGAATGCCAAAGCCGACCCCGAGGAGCTCTTCACCAAGCTGGAGCGCATCGGCAAGGGCTCGTTCGGCGAGGTGTTCAAGGGCATCGACAACCGCACGCAGAAGGTGGTGGCCATCAAGATCATCGACCTGGAGGAGGCCGAGGACGAGATCGAGGACATCCAGCAGGAGATCACCGTGCTGAGCCAGTGCGACAGCCCCTTCGTCACCAAGTACTACGGCTCCTACCTGAAGGTCCGTCCCCCCCTCACACACACACACACACACACACACACACACATGTACACACACGCGCCGTCTCCCCGCATTAGCAGTGTTTCCGCGTGCCAAGACCCCGCATATCAAACCTCCTCCTGCTCGAGCGAACGGGATGAGACGCGGGGAGTTTTTCCTCCGCCTCGGCCCGCTCTCTCTCTCTCTCTCTCTCTCTCTCTTGCTCTCTCTCTCTCTTTTTCCTCCCTTTTCCTCTCAAAATAATCCTAAATTAAAGAGGGATTAGCCTCGGGCAGTCCTCAGACGCCCACCGAGCCCTTATTAGTGTCATCGCGGCTTGTTTAGGAATGCTCCTGCCTGGCAGACCAGCTGCGGCACACACACACACACACACACACACACTCACACTCACACTCTCTCTCACGCACACACACACAGTAACAGCCAGTAACCCCGCTCCCCTCTGCGTCTCCTCCTCCGCTGCAGGACACCAAGTTATGGATCATCATGGAGTATTTGGGCGGCGGCTCGGCGTTAGACCTGGTGAGTGGTTCCCGACCCGGACTGCGGAAAGCTTCTCCGAGCTCGAGTGGGCAGAAACGCGGACGGGGCATGTAACACGTGTGATAGTGCCTGAACGACAGGCGAAACAGGCCGATGTGAAGTCACTGTAGTCATGATCGGACGGGAGGGAATGGCCGTGTTTGTTGGAGACTATTTCCAGCCACATTTGACGCTGTAGTGAGTATTTCTGGCAGTGTGTGTGTGTGTGTGTGTATGTGTGTGTGTGTGTGTGGCGCCGAGTCAAAATAAGCCAGCCCGCGTCTGTGCAAATGAAGGCTGAGACGGTGGCTCATTGATGTGTTTTTACGAGGTCTCGGCCACGGAGGAGCGAGATCAATCAGGCTTCGATTCCGGCGAGGTGGAAATATTCATTCCTCCTTTTTCTTTTTGTCTTTTCTTTTCTTTTTCAAATCGCCCGTGGCGCCCGCTCCAAAGATGGAGCCCGGGGCCCTGGACGAGACCCAGATCGCCACCATCCTGCGGGAGATCCTCAAGGGCCTGGAGTACCTGCACTCGGAGAAGAAGATCCACCGGGACATCAAAGGTAAACGGCCCCACTCCGAACGCTGTGGACGTCCCGGACGGCCGCTCCCGCTCCGTCTCACAAATCATCCATCGAGGATGAACGGCTTGACCTGTCTGATGACCTGTGGCCCCGCCCCCTCCTCCTCCTCCCCCTCCCCTCCTCCCTCCTCCTCCTCCTCCTCCACAGCCGCCAACGTGCTGCTGTCCGAGCAGGGGGAGGTGAAGCTGGCCGACTTCGGCGTGGCCGGCCAGCTCACCGACACGCAGATCAAGCGCAACACCTTCGTGGGCACGCCCTTCTGGATGGCGCCCGAGGTCATCAAGCAGTCGGCCTACGACTCCAAGGTGAGGGCACGGTTCACTGTCACGGGGCCAGATCTTCTAGGTCAGCGTTGCGTCCGGCTTCCCTTGACCTGGTTTTTGCTCCGCACACGCTGTGTTTTGTTAGTATCTCACCATAACATAGGCTGGAATGAATGAATGAACTGTTATGTCACATTTAGAGTACACTTTACGTCGGATTATTACAGCCGGGGGAACAGTATGTCAATGATAGGCAGCAATGTGTTATTGCTCTGTGCATTGTCAAATACAGATGCTTTTCTCTCTATGCTAAACGGGGTTAAAATGTCGTTCTATAGGGGGAGAGTAGGCAGGAGCCCGGGCTGACACCCTGATGTGATGTAAAGTTCCTTTGTAGTGGCAGTTCCAGTGGCACGTTTGTTTTCTTGTGCTTAACATGCCGAGTGTTTGTTTATCGTGTATAGGCCGACATCTGGTCCCTGGGCATCACCGCCATCGAGCTGGCGAAAGGCGAGCCGCCGCACTCGGAGCTGCACCCCATGAAGGTCCTGTTCCTCATCCCAAAGAACAACCCGCCCACGCTGGAGGGCAACTACAGCAAACCGCTCAAGGAGTTCGTGGAGGCCTGCCTCAACAAGGAGCCCAGTTTCGTGAGTGCGCGCTCCTCCGTTTGAGTTTTTGCTTTTGTTTTCGTTCCCCTTCTTTTTTTTCACGCGCCCGTCTCTGCTGCGCCCCCACAGCGGCCGACCGCCAAAGAGCTGCTGAAGCATAAGCTGATCGTCCGCCACGCGAAGAAGACCTCGTACCTGACCGAGCTGGTGGACAAGTACAAGAGGTGGAAGGCGGAGCAGTCCAGAACCACGGAGTCCAGCTCCGACGAGTCCGACTCGTGAGTCCCGAGACCCCTGCCCCCCCTGTAGCTCCTCGGGCGGACGCCAGAAGGACTTGGCATCACTTACAAGGGTTCTTCTGTCCAATCAGAGAGCAGGACGGCCAGGCGTCGGGCGGCAACGACTTTGGCAGCGACGACTGGATCTTCACCATCCGGGAGAAGGACCCCAAGAAGCTGCAGAACGGGGAGGGACAGTCGGGCACGGCGGACCAGGTGAGGGCCGCAGGGTGGGACAGGGTGTGGGCGCCTCGCGGGATGCCGTGCCGCTCTAATCTCCCGCCTCCCTCTCGCTCCCACAGACAAAAGACATTCCAAAGAGGCCTTATTCACAGAGCCTGGCCACAGTCATCTCTCCTGCGCTAGCCGAGGTGAGGACGTAGACTCTGTCTCCTCTGTAGAGCGTTAGTCAGAAGTGCCGGGTCCAAGGTTTCGGTCCGTGACACGACTCTAGGTGGCCCCCCCGCCTAGAAATTGCAAAGGTCTCCGTCTGCTGGGAAAAACAACGCCGCTCCAGGTGACTGTGCATCTTTACGGCTTCGTTTAAAGTGAGTTTCCCCACTTCCCTTCAGAGTCTCCGCAACTGAACAGCTCCGACTTTTCCACATGGAAGTGGAAAGTACAAACGAGACTTTCAGAGCAGGTTGATGGTGACAGAAATGAAGGGTTGTGTAGATTACCGCAATGGCAAGAAAATGGGTCAAAGCAGTCAAAGTCCACTGTAATGGAGATTGAATGAAACCCAATCATCGGTTCAAACCCAGATTGTCGCCTGCGTGGATTGCGTTTCCATGGAAACGTCAGGACGTTGTCCAAGCCGTCCGTCTTCTTCAGAAATGGAGCTGGCTGGCTAATGTTGTGCTCGCGTGTGTCCCCAGCTGAAGGCGCGGCAGGAGCAGGTGAACGGGAACCCCATGGTCCTGGACGAGCTGCGGGAGGCCATCCTGCTGGCGGAGGAGGCCTACCCCGGCATCTCCGACTCCCTGGTGGCTCACATGGTGCACAGGCTCCAGAGGTGAGAGCGCCCGACGCCTCCACCTCCATCTTCCATCTGAGGAGGGGGGGGGGGTGGGGAGAGGGCAGCTTCTGATCCCTTCTCCTTTCCCTCCACAGTTTCTCCACGAGCAGGACGTCGTCCTCCTCCCCCTAGTGCTCAGCTCTCTGCCCCAGCTCTGCTCCCGCCCCGGCCCCCACCCCCCCACCCGACCCCCGCCCGCACCACAGCCACGTCAGGAGGGTCAAAAGCCAAAGGGGCCGGGTCATCCAATACCAGCTGACCACGACTCGGGCCCCTCTTCCCGTGTCGGGGGGGGCGGGGCTCGTCCAGCTTGTTGAAATCCACTGAGCCCCAGCGCGGAGGACACCGGACAGACTCTGGGGGGAGCTTTCTTTCAGCCCGTGTGGGAGGAGAGGTCCGGCCGGCCGCGGCGGGACAAGGACTCAGGCCCAGAGACTTCTCCGGCCTCACGCGGCGGCGGGGGAGCCCGGATTCCCCCTCCCCACCCCGACCCCCGAATTCAGACTTCAGCTCCCTCCCCTCCCTCTCTGAGATATTCCCAGAACCTCTGAAAGCATGCTTGATGAACCTGCAGGGATATTATCTCGGTGTGCAAGCTGCGTATGTATGTGTGTGTGTGTGTGTGTGTGTGTGTGTGTGTGTGTGTGCGCGCGTATGTGTGTGTGTGTGTGCGCACGTGTGCTCTCGCGTTACGTAAGACTCCCTGTTGAGGCAAACTGCAGCATTCTTAATGAAACCTCAGGTAAAGTGCTTTAAGTGGACTTTGTCCTCCGAGGCAGTGGGAGGAGGAGGAAGAAGAAGAAGAGGAGGTCCAGGATGAGGAGGAGGAGGAGGAGGAGGAGGGGGAGGGGGAAGGAGGATGGGGAGGGGTCACCATGCTGTACATGACTACGAGTTGCGGGAAATGAATCACTGTGTACAAAATGGTCATGCGCATTTTGTAGATACTGATAGTGTTTAAAAAAAAAAAAAGAAAAAAGAAAGTAGATATTTAAAGATTTCAAGAAGTTTCTCCAACAGACCGAACAGAAAATGCCTTGCCTTTTTGAGATCCACGCGTTCTACGTCTACGTTCTGGCATTTCATCGGACGTTTGGTTCCCGTCGGCCCCCTGCCCGCGCCGGGTGGGCGAAGGTCGGTATCCATCAGTGTTTTTTTGTCACAAAGTGACTGAGCTCCAATCGTTTCATTCAATCACCTGCTGAATCACGGAACTAACTCCCATACTGAGCTTACTTTGTTTAGAGGCAGAAGCTTTTTTTGTTTGTTTGTTTGTTTGTTTCGTCGTCGTAGTCCAGGCCTGCGCTTATCGTTTTAGACGATTGAAGTCGGTTTTGGAGAAGAAAAAAAACAAAACAAAAAGCCCGTCTAGCTGGAGGATGGAGGCGAAGACGCGAGGTGGAGCCGCCGTCACGTGAAGTATTACCATGGCTACGATTTCTTTCGTCCCTTTGGCTTGTGATTTCCCCTTGGCGTCGCTCTCGGAGCTAAAGCGGAGGCGAGGAGGAAGCGGCCGCGGCGCTCGGGCACAGAGCCGACTTCGTCCACCTCGCTCCGGACCGGTTCCCGCGCTCACCTCCACGCCGCGCTAAGAAGTGCCATGTCCTCTCTCATGCTTTCACCAGATGTTTGTAGAACGAATTTGCACCTTTTTTTTTTTTTTTTTTAGTTTTCAGTTTTTTTTGTTTGTTTTTTTTTTCTGCACTTTGAAAGTGTGTCAAGTATTTAAAGAAACCTGTTACGAGGAAGAAGAGAAAAAAAACGATTAAAGTTGCTAATAGCCATGTTTTACTATATATGTTTACTTAAGAGTTCCAGAATTTACTACTGTGCTAATGCAGCAATAATGTTGAGGAGTTGCATCAAGACGCACTTGTCAACACAGGGATTGAAAGAAATTAAGAAATATCTGATATTTTTATAACTGCAAAGAGTTAAGTATGGAAATATGGAATGCTTTATGGATAATGGGCACCTGCCTCTGGCAAAAAAAATATATATCTATACCTTACAGAAAAACATATGCTACGGAAATAAAAATGTGTACATTTTGGTCTCCTTTATCATAGCTGACAGTTTATAGTACTGTATATAATCTTTGCTTGTGTCATTTGAGAATTCCCAAGTTAAATGTAAGCTCCTTGTAAGCTTTCAAAGTGACATGAGAAATAAAGATCTAATGCTAACTGAGAGCTTTGTTGTGCCCGGCTCATTCTGGTATGGTGTGGCAGGGTGCACGCTGCGTAATGTGACACCAAATTAAGTTGTGGCCTTGTGAAGTCCGGACTCTTAAGTTGAAAGGACGAAATCTCTGAGGAAGGTCGGCCGAAATGCATTCTGGGAAACGTAGTCGCTATGTTCACCTAATTTGCTACCTAATTTGTGTTGCCGTTTGTCTGCCTTCCTGCCTGATAACAGCGGCCCGAGCATTTTTGTCCCAGTGGAGTTGCCGTAAGCGCTGTCCAACACGGGGGGCTTTAATGAAATGGGCGGGAAAAATTCGCATCCCGGTATTCGGAGCGTACCTGGAAGAGGTAAGTACTACTAAGTGGAACAGCGCTCGGTCTGACCCAAACACCATACTTACATTTGCCCAGTCCACAAGACAGAAAAGTATACATATTGAGAAATATGTATCCCTATAAATATGTGTATTTCTTTTTCTCAGACGTGTCTGTAGAAGTCCTAAGTAGCCGTTTGCTTGGGCACATAAAACCTTGCCACCTTTGGTCGTTTAACCATATCTAAACCATATCTAAACCAAGGTATACCAAACATGTGTGAACCAAGGTATACTATAGCTATTAACCAGGCCAAGTTTTGTGGCGAGTGTAAAAAATAACAAAAGTAATTATGATAATGAACGTGTAATAATGTGTACATTTCCAGGCCACACGTCGGCGCTGTTTCCCCAGAGCTGGAAGGCCGTGGGTTCGTGTCTGGTTCCGTCCGCTGTGCCCGTTCTCCCCGTGTCTCCGTGTGTTTGTCTCCGGCTCAAAAACATGCATTAAGGTGAGTGGATGCTCGAAACGAAGGTGTTGTCTAGGTTCAAAGAAACCTGTGTTTATTGCCAGCTCCTCACAGTGGAGTTTCATGAGCAGGTGTTTTCACAGAGGGAGCATCATCTCCCAGGCCAATGCCCAATCTGAGACTGAATAAGTAATACATACACATCTGGAGGAACAGACACTGCCACCTCTGTTAGATTTTAACCTGGATGAGAACGTCTCATACATGTACAACCTGGGCATTATCTTACAATACATAGAACACTGTGCTGGGAAATAAATAAAAAAAAATCGGAATGGTTGCTTTATATTTGCGCTCTGGTATGTCACAAAAGCCTATCGAACAAAAATTAAACGTTGCTACTCAGTGCAAAATAAATCATTGTAAAAACGAATTTACAACAGCGAAAGCACCAATTAACCAAATAAGGATCCAGGAAAGTAAATCACGTGTGTAACCTCTAAAAAGGGACATTCTTTTGGAATTTATTGAATCATCCCCGCAGAGATCCTCTATTGTTCACCAAGAGCTTAACTAGCTAAGCCCCATTCTCTGTATCCCTCAACCTTCGGCACCACCTCACTCGTTCCTTCCGGCAGGTACACGTCACGCTTCACAGTTCAAATTCACCACGGGGTCCGAGCGTCCCTTTCACAGCTTGCTCTGCTCGCTGGCGCTGGAGTCGGAGCGCTTCCGGATTTCGCTCTTGCGCTCCACCGAGTCCTTCCTGGTCATCTCCAGGCTCTTCTTCCTCTCCTTCTCGTCGGGTTCCATGTGGTCGAACATGGCCTCGATCTTGGCGGGGTCGATGTAGGTGTAGAAGTAGGCCATGATGGCGAAGATGATGCACACCAGCACCAGCAAGGAGGCGAAGAGGATGTACTCGGCCCACTGAAACACAGCGTTTGAGATGCTTCAATGCTTTGTTTGGGTCACCTCCGCCTCCTGAGAGCCCCATCTCCAACCTTCAACCGGCTCCATTGTTTTTGTAAAGACATTCTTGTTGCAAGGAGTGTTTTTTTTAACAATGCAGCTTTTACTTGAGTGAAAGCTGGTCTTTTCATCCCAATATTTTCCTCTCCTTGTCCTGGATGCTTCTAGGTCATCCTCTGCTATATCGAGACCTTGTGCCGAATGAATTCTCTCTCGAATGCTCAGTCTCCCATGACAACTGAAATTGTTTTGTGTGCAATTCTTTTATAAGCTGCATAAACCGTTCTTCTCCAAGGTCAGATGGGACAATTTGCACTCCACCGATAGTCAAGTGTGATGCACCTACCTGTTCTGGGAGCTTTGCAGCCTCCGCCACAATGAGCACAATGATGTTGCCCACGGCAACGGTCAGCAGCCAACCAGCTTGCAGCACAGACTTCATGTTGCTCGGCGCCTGTAGTCAAACCACACACTTAAGAGTCAGTCTTTTGCGTCCCTTATCACTGTGACTGTCTGCACCTAGTTTTGATAACTCTACCTGGGAGTAGGAGAACTCCAGGCCGGTGACAGAGAAGACCACCTCTCCGGCAGTGATGAGGAAATACTGAGGAATCTGCCAAGCCATGCTGAAGGAGTTGGGACTGATGTCCATCACTGGGTTAATGCCCTCCGCGCACTACAACCACAAACACACACTCAGACGTGTTTGCCTTGTCAAAACAGCGTTGGAGCCGCCTTGGCTCATTTCTGAGGTACCTTTTCTCCAAATGCAAAAGTTGGCAGGATGACCAAGGTGTACGAGCTGCCGAAGCCGAACGACTGCTTGTAGGAACAACTGTCTCCCGCCTCGTTCCTGATCACGAACTCTCTCCTGGCGGGGATGAAGCCAGAGATGCAATCAGAGCAGCGTATTTCTCTACCAAATCTGCCTGTGAGAACATGCCATGAAGCGTCGGCCTTACTCTCCCTGCAGCACCGCCAGGTATTCTGACATGTCGCTTGTGCCAGTGAAGTTCAAGGCCTTGTCCCCCACTGTGAAATTCAAGTGCGAGTTGAAACCGTTCAGGAACCTGTGGAGGGAGAGTCCAGCGAAGCGAGTTTAAAGGATTACGCAACGGCGGACCGGGCTTCTGCGAGGCAGCGGGATCGATAACGAATGGTGTGACACTTGCCTGATGGTGTTCGCTCCCAACTCTGGCTTGGACTTGGTGTCGTTGTACTGCACAGAGAAGAGAGAGAGAGAGACACTTCAGCTCTCGGCACGTCAGTCATAAGAGCTTCCGTTCTTGTTGCATTGTCCCTTGTTCTCTCACCTGTTGGTACTTGGGAAGTGCCCCGTCCTGATATATGGCCAGGGTTTGCCTATTGCCATCCCTCAGGGTGACGGGATAGATGGCAGTGTTCCCCAGGTCCAGTGCAAAGGTGTCATGGAAAGTCAAGTACTTGTCATCGGCCTGTGGGGGAGAGAAGTGGACAGTGAGCTGGGGTCAGGGCTTGAGGACGGGGGACCTGTGCCGTGGCGCGATGGGCCGGCGGTCGAACCTGGTAGGCCTTCAGGGCGATGGGCGTGTCTCCGGCTTTGAACTCCAGGTCTCTGTTCATCATGTTGATGAACTTGCACTGGCCCTCGGTGGAGGACGGGAAGTCGGGCAGGGTTTTCTGGAAGAAAAACAGCGTAGCGCGTTTGAGCGTATCGGAGGCGGCGTGGGCCCGCGGTGCTCGGTGCGTCTCTGATCCGTGCGCGTTGCACCCACCTCGATCTCGATCTGCACCAGGGCGGCGGCCACGAAGGCCAAGGCAGCGAGCAGCATGCCCACGGTCATCCTCTTCAGTGGCCTGCACGTACGCACGCAGGCACGTTAGAATAGAGCCTGAGCCCACAGGTTCAAGTCACATGTCCCCATCATGGAGAAGCAAAACTCACGAGAAGTTCAACTTGCACTTGCTGATCAGAGGATAGACCAAGCTGTCCATAATGGGCACCAGGATGAGAATCAGGATGGGGTTGACCGTCTGGTGGGCAAGATGGGGATGAGAGGTTCGGGGTCAAAGGTCAAAGGGTGAAAGCAGAAAGAGCATTGAGGAGCAGCACTTGGACGCCTATCACCGGGGTCTTACCTGCATCTGCTCGGGCTGGATGGTGAGAGCACCCTGTGAGGGAGGAAGAAAGAGACTCGTTCATATCTAAGAGGTGTGACAGGTGTGATAAACAGTTGCTTAAAAAAATGAAAATAAAACACCCACAAAGCTTCCATCCATGACGGTTGCCTGCAGAGTCCATCTTGAGCCCTGCGGAGGAGAGGCGGCCCTGCTTTAGTCCGCTTACATGCAAAAAGTGCCTTTGTTCACAGTGAGAGCAGAGGAGGGAGGAGACGGCTGGTACCTGCTGGTCGAAGAGAGCCCAGAACATGGGCAGAGGGATGTAGAGGAACAGCACCTTCAGCACCATCTTCACTTGGGCAATCAGGAGTTTCTGGAGACGCACGAGGGCGGGAGGAGAAGAGTCGGGTTTTCAAAAGCCGATTGCCGCTTGCATCCACACGTGCTACACACAGGCGCTACACTTACGTCGTACTTCTCCTCGGCCCAGTCCATCCAGTGTTCCCTCTTGGGGAACCTCTTGGCGCGGTGCCTGTAGCGGTTCTTCACAGCAAACTGAGAGAGAGAGAGATGGTGGGGGGGGGGGTGGGGGGGTAACGGGAGGGTTATTTCAGTACGGTCCATGCCTTTTCAGTCTTGGCTGATAAACATCGAGCTGAATTTCTCGTTCCCTCGTTTGGAACTTCAAAGCGCACTCACCCAAATGCATTGGCACACTTTGACCATGATGTTGCCCTGGGGGGCGGCCTTGTAGTACATACCGCTGCCAACAATGAACACGACTGCACACACACACACACACACACACACACACACACACACACACACACACATTAGACGTCAGCACATTGCATTCGGAGTCGGAATTATCTTATCTGATGCGCATTAGAATGACTTATGGTCGGCCTCTGCTATAAAACCTATTTTTATGGGGGATAATAAACAGCTGACTAATGCTTTTAGCAGTAAGCGCCGATCTGCTCCTAACAGAGAGATTAAAGAGAAAAAAAAAAGGAATCTCTCTCACTTAGGGCCACCACCATGAGCGCAGCCGGGACCCCAAATGCCAGCGGGTAGCACTGCATCTGTGTGTGAATGCCACATTCCTGAGCTGGAGTACAAACACACACACACACACGTGTTATTCCAGACATCCAATGTATGATATAAAGCTGGCGCAGTTGAGGCTCAGTCGGTGCGTCGGCACCTTTCAGGATGGGGGTGATCAGCGTGGAGAGCAGGCTGCCGGCGTTGATGGACAGGTAGAAGATGGAGAAGAAGGTGCTCCTCTGCTTGTCCTGTGGCCAAACCAGCGTGACGCACGTACGATCAGATTAGACGGCACGAGTCATTAATAGCACGGGTTGATCTTTGCCCTCCCCCTTCCCCGGCCTTGAGCAGAAGGCTGTGTGTTCCTGGTTATTGGTTAATGAGCAACCCCGTGCGTGTGAGAAGTTGCTGACGGGACACCGTCGGCCCCCTCTGACCTGATGCTCTTCAAACTGGTCCCCGCCGAAGGCCGCCACGCAGGGCTTGATGCCCCCCGTCCCCAGGGCGATGAGGATTAAGCCCACCATGGACAGGGCCCTGCAGGGCACAGCATCGTTACACATCTGCGCGTGCTTGGGCGTGCTTGTCTCTCCGATTTTGTTTTTTTTTAAGCTGCTTACACGTGGAAGGACAAGTTGTCCGGCGTCCCGTCACGGTTCGTGTCGGTGATGTCATGGATGGCGCTGACCGCCAGGATAATCTGTCCGGCCGTGTAGACGATGGACAGGTAAACAATGGTCCTGCACACAGGGAAGAGGAGGAGGAGGAGGAGGAGGAGGAAGAGGACTTGAGCAGGTGTACGGGCGAGCGATAAGATAAACGGGGGGGGTCAAAAATCCAAAGATGAAGCTTGATACTGGGATACATACTTTGACCCTCGCTGCAGCTCAATAAAGCAAATTCCAAGTCACCGATTTCACTGCTTTCTTTCTTCTTTTTTCTTTTTTTACAGGCAGTAAAACATTTGCAAGACCCGGTGGGAGGGAGGGAGGGGGGGGGGGGGGGGGGGGGGGACTCACTTGAACTTCCCGAGCCACGAGTCGGCCACGATGGCTCCCAGGATGGGAGTCAGGTAGCACAGAGCCACGAAGGTGTGGTAGATGGTGGTGGCGAAGTCGTCGTCCCACTGCAGGAAGTACTTGAGGTACAGCACCAGCACGGCTAGAAGTGACACGTGGAAAAGCATTGATTGCACGATTACTAGTCTCCGAAGCGTCGGCAGCTGCAGATACGTCTGGAAACACCTCAACTCAAAGTCAGGGTCTGAGGCAAAGAGAGGACGTCTCGGCTCACCTCGCATGCCATAGTAGGAGAAGCGCTCGCAGAACTCATTGACCACAATGAAGAAGATGCTGATGGGGTAGCCGAAGACGGTGGCCTGTTCAAGAGAAGAGGGGTGAGAACTCTCTATTTTTTGTTCTACAACAAAGCGTGTGACGGAGCTCGTGACGCTGAACTTACGCTCTTCCCCCTCCTCGTCTCTTTGTCTGCAGGAACGAGAAGCACAGGTTACGCCTCGGAGAGGAAATCGCCCCCCTCCAAAAAACGTACAGGTGCGTTCTTGAGGCCGGGGACTCACCTGCCATGGTTGAGGTGTGTGTGTGTGTGTGTGTGTGTGTGCGTCGACCTCAGGCCGCTCGTCCGAACTGAATCCTTCAGGGAGGAGACACGAGGAGACCGCTGAGCCTTGTCCACATCCAACACAATGAGACCGGACAGCGGCCCAGGCGGCTTCTTAAGTAACCTCCCATCATCCCCCCGCCCGCCACCTCCCACACACACTCCTTGTCTCACCTCCTTCCCACGCCCCCTGATGCAGCACACCCCTCCCACCCAGCCCTCCTCAGCTCATCCTCCTCACCGTGATCCGACGTGTATCGGCAGTCGGCTTTATGGCCCGAGAGAGTTCGGGTGCAACCCCGAGAGTCTGATAAGGGCTGATTAGGACGAGTTCACTCCCCGTGTTTTCTGCTGTTTTGCACGCTCGCAGGTTCAAGTTTCGTTTTGGGCGTCATAAACGTCACCTGTGGGATCTATAAAGTATCTTTAAGTATCAAGTGCACACTTGACAGACTCGTCAACGCGTTATCTGACTCGGGCACGTGTGTATACATATGGTCACACACATGGTGTGTATGTGCATGTTTTAAAAGGCAATAAATGTAAATGCTGAGCACAACACGCTCCCGCTTGTGCCTCCTAAACTAGACTAGAGGTCTAATGCATGACCCCTGCCTTAGTATTAAATCTGACAAAGGATCTAAAAGCATCAGAGGCACCAACCAGAGCCGGACTCATTCGTGATGGGTAGCAGGTAAGGTCGTCAAAACGCGAGACAAACCTCAGAGTCTCGCGCATCCCACGATCCAAAGACGCGTAAACAAACGGGAGGAAAACACAAGCGTGACTCACAGCGGACGCATGGCCTCGAACCTCTGACCCGGTAACACAGCGGAGAGTGTTTGTCCAGGCACAGCGACACAACAACAACACGTGTGACTCTCTGTGTGTGTGTGTGTGTGTGTGTGTGTGTGTGGATGCAGGGTAGGGGGCTCGGGCCTGTGGCGATGAGGGGTGGGATTAACTTCCCTTTACATGACACACAGCGGAGTCAGCATCCTGATTTCTCTCCTGCTCCTCTTCACTGAATGTATCCACATGACGCTGAGCGACAGTTGGACTCACACACACACACACACACACACACACACACACACACACACACAAAGACAGGCAGTTATTTTTCAACTGTGACACAGACAGATGATCGGGTCATATCATCACGTTGCGCCTGTTGTGACACGATAACACAACGCAGGGTCGTAACAAGTCATCCAAATGTGGGTGCATCTTCGCTGTGCTCTATATTTCTGTTGTGGGTGTAAACTGTTGCGATGAGACTCTAAACAGAGTGAGCGACCGACTCTTTCAAACTGTTAAACACCTGCGTTTTGGTCTGTGTGCTCCTCCACAGCTGATCTGCCTCGGCCTCATTAGCTCCTCCCTGCTCGCCGCCCCCACCCCGGCCTCCTCAGCCAGTCGCCTCCCCCCATCGGCCGAGCGTCCGCACCTCCAGCTCCGTTGTTGTTCACTCGGTTTGTGCTCAGGCACACCTTCTTGCCAGGTGAGAGCCATGGCCAGGTAAGAAGAACAACGACGGCCACACACCATTCCGGCAAAGAGGAAACATGGAAGCGTCGGAGGTGGTATTATTGCAGATTTTATTCATTCATGTCTTCAACGTATTTACACGGGCAGTCAATAAGTAAAAATGAGTTTCTCAATTTCCACGTCACAGCGAATAAAAAGGCATGACAGACACAGAAACAACAGGGAGGGGTAGACAACAAACAGCCACGCCCTTGTCTTGCATTGCACAGGCTTCCCAATCTGATGTCTTTGGCAAGAGTGGTTTTTATTTTCTTCTTCTTCTTCTTCTTCTTCTTCTCTCTGTGCAGTCGGGTTGCCGTGGTGACGATAGAAAATATTGCACGCGCTTTTCCTTTACACAAAATCGGTTAAAACGTCGCGCTTCACTTGGCTTGAGGCAGCGTCCGTGACACGTCCGTTGGCCTAAAATAGCACGAGTAAACGTCCCGGGACGAAAGACGGACTCCGCCGCCGCTCCCTGGAACGGCCTGGGGAAGGGAAACGTAGGAAATACCGCGCACGCTGCGCCCACAGCAGTGACCTCTGTTGATTTATTTCCCTTTGGAAAAGAAACGAAAACTCGCTCTCGATGCGCTCTCTTCCAAACGGGAGCCCCACAGTTTAAAAAAAGAATAGAAAAGAGAAGAAGCTGATAAGTTGTAGCCATGGGGTCGGACACAAACACCGAAGTCCCCCTGTGCTCCAATCCTGGTGGAGTTAAGGTAGCGGGACAGTCAAGATGACGCCGTGCCGGTCGGTCACAGGACCGCAAACTTGATCCCATTTTTGTGTCACAGAAAAACAAAGGTCGACAGACGTGGGCCCACAAACGTGGAGACGAGTCGACAGAAGTCTCCATAGGAAACAGGTAGCGGGAGAGATGTGATGGTGATGGGTGGGGATGTAGGGGGGGGGGGGGGCGTCTGGATCAAAGCACGGAGGCGGAGCCGCCGCCTGGCGTGCCGCTGATGGCGTTGAAGATGCCCATGGAGTCGGACAGGGTGCTTCTGGTGCCGTCCTCCACCGGGTTGATCTGCACAGAGACGCCAGTCACAGTCGCAGTGCAGAATCAATGGCTGCTTATGGAAACCCCAAACAGAATCAAACCGTCGATGTGTCAGCCGGAATGGTAGTCACAGGGGTAGCCGTCAGATCCTTTCATATCCCCGCCCATTCACTCAGTGTCATTGTTTTATTTATGACAGGCAGTGTAATATGTGCGCTAATAGATATTTAAACACTCAGGTGTCACACCCAGAGAGTCCCTCTGTGTGTGTGTGTGTGTGTGTGTGTGAGTGAGAGTGAGTGGAGCCTCTCTAGCTCCGGTCCGCTCTCGCAAACGAGGCCTGAGGTTCTCAGGTGTCCCTCTGTGAGCGTGCTGTAACTCTATGTGTCTTCTTTAACTGGAACGGGAATATGAGATGTCCTAATGAATCTGAATCAGTCCGGCACAGTCTGCGACGGTAAGTCTGGCAAAATGACAAAAGCGAGCGTTACCATCCGATCTGCTCGGGCCGCACAAAGGGAACAGGAGAGAGGAGACGCGGTTAGTACAGCACAGAGCAGAGAGAGAGAGAGAGAGAGCAATAAAACTGGGCGTATAAAAGCAGCTGGTGCAGATAAAATGAGACCAGACAATCAACATGAAAGGACACATTGAATAGAGTTCTAGATGTACAGTCTCGGTAGATTGACCTGATTTGTCCGGAACTACGGGAACGGTATAATGGCAACTGCTTGGACTCGTCACATTCAAGTCGCAGGCCTGCCGTGGGCTCCCACCTGCTCGTGCATGATGTTGGACAGCTCGCGGGTCAGATCCCGGTAGTTGGCTTTCATCTCGTCGTGGTACTCCTGCTGATCCTCTTTGATCAGCCGCTCGTTCACGCCCAGGCCCTGGCCGCAGGCGTCCACGAACTGCCTGGGGAGGGGACGCCGCCGCGTTTCAGTACCACGCGGCCGGCCAGCCGGCACATGCAGACGCTCTGCCTCGCTTACCTGAACACCTCCTTGAGCTGCTTGACCTTGTTGTCCGGGTACTTCTTGGCCCCGCCGTCGTCCAGGAAGGCCCTGGCGTAGGCCAGGGGGCCCGCGTTCACCTGAGGGGCACAGATTGATTGAGGATAGATCGTTGGCCGTGGGCCTTTCCCTGGCCGCCCGGCCGCCTGCCCACCTGCACGCTGACGCTGCCCTGCAGCTTGAGCTGCAGGCGGATCATGTCCACCTCGGCGGCGGAGCACAGCAGCCGCAGCTCGGCCACCTTGGCGCTCATCTCGTCGATGGCCACCTCGATGGGGCTCAGGTCGCTCTGGTGCTGGTACATGACGGCGATGCGCTTCTTCACGTAGGGGAAGCAGTGCGTCGCTGGACAGATCAGAGCAAATTCAGCATCCAGGAGACGTGGATAAACATTAGAAAACAACACCGCGTCCACGCGTTATCTGTCCGTCCCCCTCCCGCCTTATTACGCTCCAGATAACACACGAAACCTGAACTTTGGGATGGAGCGCGGCTGTAAACAACATCTGGCTTAATCTGATCCTCCCGTTGCCGTAACCGACGGCAACCCGGAAGAGCGATTGTGCTTCCCGGTGGCCACGTCTCTCTCTTTTCTTTTTTTCTCCGTTTTTTTTTTCCGGCACCTACTTGTGAGGATGGTGCGGCGTTTGCACTGCTCCTCCACCCCGCCCTGCTTCTTGCCCGACACGGTGAACGGCGTCTCGAACACGAAGCGGCGGATGTTGTGGCACTTCTCGAAGTCGGTCTTGCGGTCCTCCAGCTCCTTGTCGTCCAGGTGGGGCGTGACGTGGGTCACCTGGATGTAGGCGTACTTGGAGTCCAGGTCCTTGGGGTTGACCTGCGGACGCACATGAGGGGGAAGAGAGATCGGATACGCTTCTAGCCCAAGACGTTTTATCCTCCTTTTTAGATGCTTTGTGACCATAACACGCTCTGACCCCACCTTGCCCGAGTCCTGGATGATCTTGACGTTCTCCTGGCCAAACTTGTCCGAGTAGAGCTTCAGCAGCCTCTGGGAGATCTCAGAGAGCGGCGTGAACTTAGGCTCCTTGTAGATGTACTCCTTTCCATCCTCGTCTTCGAAGAAGCCCTGTGGAGGACAGAGAGAAGTCAAGGGCGAGTCCATGAGCTCTGAACCCCGTTATCACCCATAGCAAGGACACGTCAGACCTGCCAATTAGGTCAATGCACCTAAATGTCAGAAACCCATGAAACCAACCTTACGTGTGGAAAGGAAGAAGTGTATTCTACAGCATACGCAAGGACAAACATACATGGCACAACACACCAAAGCCACTGAGAGGAAAAGTGACCAGAGCTACAGGTGTCTGGAATTCTGGAGGATTCAAACAAAACAATGAACCAATGAGGTGGAGACCAGGCAGACACACCCACACACACACGGCTAGAGCTCTGCATACTTACCGCAGCCTTTCCGTAGCGGGGAAGGAGGAGAGAAGAGAAATCTCTGTTAATATTGAGTTTTAGTCTGGCGGATTCAAATCCAGAAGTGTCTGCAGTGGATGTGCATGCAGGGACGACATGGCGTCAGTCGTGCTTTTAGTAGGATTTAGTATTGCGCGGACTTTTGCCGGTTGTTTTGGAAAGCCCGGGCCCTCACCTGTCCAAAGAAGGCCACCCTGAAGTACGTGCCCAGCAGCCTCTTGCCCGTGTGCATCACCTCCATCACTTTGGTGTAGGCGCGGTGGAGGGTGTCGTACAGGTGCGTCAGTTTCTGCTCGGCACAGAGGCAGACAGGCTTCGTGACAGGGGGCTGAGCCGTCTTTGAGTTATGCGATATTGACAGTGATTCCGGACTGGCAGCGCGGTTTACCTCAAAGTCCCGCCGCTGCTCGTAGATGGGGATGATGAGCCTGTAGACGTCGGCGATGAGCTCGTAGCGCTCCGCCTTCCACAGGCCGTCGGCGCACTCCTCCAGCAGCTCCATCAGCACCTCCTGGACACACAGGTTCACATATCTATATCTATATATCTATATATGTACATATAGTACACTTCTCTCTGTGATTGCTGCGCCGAGGGACATTTTCTGTTTGATCTCCTCCGTTTACAAGGCCGCGCTGAACTTAATCTGAGCGTAAAAGACGACAGGCCCGTGGAGGAAATGGAGCCATCCCTCGCTCGGCTTTTATTGGAGGAGGATGCCGCTCATAAAGAGGGAAGGAACGCTCTCCGAGCAGATGGAGGGTGAAAGCGCTCCTCGCCGCCCCCCCAGGTCTGTTGACCGACCCATGAGAGCAAACACACTTAGACACGCGCCCCCGCGGGGCCTGTTCCAGTCCAAAGGCTGGCCGTGTCAAAGACCAGGCAGGGCGACTGAGAGCACGTCCTCTCCGCCGTCACCGAGAGACGCGTGATTCCGAGGCGCGGGTACCGCCCTCACCTCGTTGAAGTGAACGTCCTGCATCCCCACGTCCTCCATCATGGCTGCCTCCTCATCGATGTTGGGCGTGATGACGCGGAAGGCCGAGCAGCCCTGCCTGAACATGCCTGGGCAGAGCAACAACAGGAGCAGTTCTTGTTTTCATTCATCGGAGTGTGGAGACAACAGATCCCAGCAGTGAGCAGTTCCTTCCTTTCACCTGGATTGGAAACCATCGGAATCTTTCGGAGAATTTCTACAATTTGCCACCTGCTTCCCCATTATACCCATTATACCCTTGACACTGTGTCTCAGCGCAAGTGGGATGTGCTTTGACGTGCTTGTCACTGTTGAACAACGCCCTGACAATGAACTGCTGACATATACATAACTGTCACAATGTATGACAGAGCCCCCGATCCAAAGTCTGAACCCGGTGTCGTCTCTGATATGTGTGGAGACATGAGAGGGGCCTCTTATCTCAGGGACGCTCTGCACAGGAACACAGGGTTGAATGACCCTTGGACGTGTGAGGATGGCTCCGTGTCGTGTTGTGTGTACGTTTTATAAACAGGCGAGCCGGCGAATTGTGTCAAGTACTAATACCTCTTAAGTTATAAATCTTTGGCCCATTAAAAAGGAGGAGGATCGATCGACGCTCACGTGCTTGATATCCATATCCATTGATAACCAGGCTTTTTTATTACCACCCATTATATCCCTTGAGTACACCAGCAATGAATGTGATTCATTTATTGAGTTTGTTCAACACTTAAAATCATACTTCTACTGTGTGAAGCGCTTATTCCAGTTACTCATTAGTTTATATGGCCGCCATAAATTGGCATTATGAGGATGCTGGACTGGAGCTCAGATGCTCGGAGACGGAGAGAGGGGGGGAATGACGTTCAGCCAAGGGCTGCCAGTGGGATTCGGACAGGAAGTGTGTTATCCTCACCTTTCCTCCAGAGGTACTCGGCCACCAGAGCTGCGACGTGCACGTAGCACATGGCTGCCTGCAGGCGCACGGACACAAAGGTCAAAGGTGAACAAAGAAAAGGGAGAATCCTCAGGGATCGTAGACGGGCACCTCGGACAGGTCCCCGTTCTTGTTGTGGATGCGGGCCATGCTGTCCAGCCAGGTCTTGCGCAGCTCCGGCGTGCTGGTGTAGGACTTGGCCAGGCTGTACTGCAGGTCCACCAGCATCTCCGGGTCGTTCTCGTGCTCCTTCATCTGCTCGGTGGCCATCAGCACCGTCCTGATGCGCTTGGTCAGGTCCTTCACGTCCGACGGGAACGCCGTGTGCTGCATGGCAACGCGGGTTCTTTACGTTTCTATCTGCTCCGAACAGTGCTGCATGGCAAGGCGGGTTCTTTACGTTTACGTATCTGCTCCAAACAGCCATAGGTTACGCTGAACGTCTCACTGCTCTCACCTTGATGGTTTTGTCGCTGTTGGCACAGTTGTTGATGATGGACAGAGACTGCTGGAAACGGGTGCCCCCGATGCCGATGACATCAGCAATCAGCTGACTGACAGCGATGACCACCTGAGGCGGATACAAACAGTTAGAACCCCCCGTACGCTGAAACCAACGGGGTTGGTTCACACACACACACACACAGAGCGCCTGTCACACCTGCAGGTGTGTGCGCACGAAGGACTTGCGCCCCGTGTAGTCGAAGTTGCTCTTCATGAGGAAGTAGAGCAGGTGGGCGGCGTCGCCGCGGATGGAGCTCAGCTTGGAGTTGCAGCACTTGAGGATTTCGTAGCAGAGCGAGGCACACATGTCGGCCCGGCCGTCAAAGAAGGTGCAGGGGAACTGGAGGTGCGAGACGGAGCCGTTTAAAGGGGCGGGGGATCGACGGGGAGGCTCTCCCGGAGCGGGTCCCTCACCTTGTAGATGAAGGTCCTGAGGGAGGTGAAGACCTGCTTGAGGGCGGCCTCGGACTGCGGGATCTGCAGGAAGCACAGGTGCACCTGGAAGACCTTCTTCATCAGGGGGTTGTGACCGAGGTCCGAGTTCAGCTGGGTCTGCGCGGAGCGAGAGGCAGGGGCAGGCCGCGCTGTGACGCAGGCGTACAACTCGGGGGCACTGCGGGCGTTTGCGCTGACGTTACCTTGAATCCCATGATGAAGGTGCTGAGGGTGTCCAGCACTGTCAGACACACCTCTGTGGAGACGTTGGCCTCCAGCAGGCACTGGCTGCTAACATCGGCATCCGTGTGTGAGTACACTGCACACAGAGAGCGTTTATCAGAACAATAAACCCACAAATCCCATCAAAACACCACCTCGTGACTGCTGGACTGGGCTGTTGATCTGCAGAGGTTATTTGCACATTATTTCCCTATTTCTTATCACTATCCGGAGCGATAAGATTGTTGTTGTTGTTGTTGCAGCTGCTGCTGGCGCCCACTAGAGGGCATCATCAGACACAGACAGACTTGTAGTTGACCCTGAAGTGATTCCACTATCTACACACTGCGTCAAACAGAGGATTTGCCACGTTTAAACAGGCAGAATGACAAGTTGAACGTGGAAATGGTGGGCGGCCATACTGTTGTTGAAGGTGTGGGCGTTCTCCAGGGTTCCCAGCTGCTGCAGGCGCGCGTGCAAGAGCCCCGCCCTGTTCCGAGACACAGGCAGAGTCAGTGACTTCCTGTCCGGAGTGACGGGCCCGGGCCCCTCCTGGCTCCTGGGGGGGGGAGAGAGAGAGAGATCTGGATGTAAAACCAGCGCCACGACAGACGGGACAGACAGCATGATGGAAAGAAACGTCTCGGTGGGAGAAAAGAGCGGCAGATGAATGAGATGCGGTTTCGATGGCGATAACGTGCATTTAATCAAGCAAAGACGGATGTCTTACCCATGCAGGAGGGGCCCCCCGGGGCCGCGACATTAACCACATTAACCACAAGTTTGCAGCAGTGTTACGGGCGAGAGAACAAACCAGAGGAGAAGGGTTAGCAGGTTCAGCGAGGATTATAAATCTGCCCTATAAGTGGCTGTGAGCCAGATCGTTAATGATTAGATGATTCAGATCATTAGTTTCAGTCGAGGAAAGGATCGGAAATGAGTGACGAGTGCCCCACCTGACGATGAATCTCTTCCCCATGTATCTGAACTGATGGAGGCAGACTCTGCAGGACAGGAATATATATATATGGTGAAACATGTGACTCCCTGAACAAGTTCAGCCGAGCTCACTGCACTTACTCTATCAGAGTGAAGAAGTCCATCAGCTCTGCGGGAGCTGCTTTGTTCCAGTAAGCAAAGAGGGCCTCTGAGGGGGTGAAACAGAGAGAAGGGGCGTGAGACGTGATTCGTCTAGTAGACTCGGGGGGGGGGGGGGGTTTAGGCCACAATCGGGCCCTCGGCCCGGCCGTCCTACCCTCCGACATGCTCTTCAGGATGTGCAGGAAGCACATGAGCAAGTGTTTGATCTCGTCCCGGTCCAGCTTGTCGCAGCGCAAGACTGTGCTGCCCAGAGCCGACGCGCACTGATTCTGCGGGGGACAGATAGAGACCAAGATGTAGTCGCCGATGTGCAGGAGTCAGAGGGAACGAGACACGAGAGAGAAGAGCTGCAGCTCCGAGAGAGTTTGTAGAAAGGAGTGAAAGAGGCTGAGGGGTCAGCTCAACCTCCCCACTGATAGAGGCACACGCACTCCCTGATGCGGGACACTCTGAGGAGGAGGAATTTGGCCGCGTTGTACAGAGAACTGCTCGTTTTAAAGCACCCGGTGCCTCCCAGACTCATCAGAAACCCTCAATCCGCTGGACTCTGTACAACCGTGAGCAAAGGTCTCTGCTGGAGAGGTCACACAGAATACTTGTAGGGGGACGCTTCCGTCCCGGGCCCCGTCCAGGGTGCCTCCCGCGCCCTGTTTGCGGGCCTCACTGTCACCGTCCCGCAGCGGGCTGGCCAGGAAGGGCACAGAGAGCAGGGAGAAGTCCATGGTGACCCGCTTGGCTGCGCGGCTCGGAGCCGGGCCCCGGCCCTCGGGGTCCAGGGGGAGAGGGGGCACGTTGACCGAGTGCCTCCTGAGAAACCGCTCGTTTTGGTGGAGTTGGGAGCGCGCAGAGCACACCGAGGGGGCGTGGGAGCCCTGCAGGGAGGCGTGGACACCCAGGGGTGCAGACAACATCAAACCGAGACAGCAGCAACCTCAGATCTCGCGTTCTGTCGACTTTCGACGGTGGGAATCGTGTTTGCATGAGTACGTGTCACTCGGATACGAATCTACCTTCTCCAAGGAGTTGGTCCTGTCGCTGCTCTTGTCCAGCAGGCTGTTCCCTGAGTCGGTGGAGACCAGCGAGCCTCTGGAGTCTGCGTGGTGAACCGAGCTCACGTTGGGAGTTGAGCTGTGCGGGGAGGCTGCGGGGACGTAAGAAGAGACGGAATTAATTACAGAATCTGCATCAATACAGAAGTCGCAGGCGACTTGGAAGTCACGGCGACCTGTCCCGGAGATGACGCCGAACACGTCCTTGTGGAGGGCATTTTCGACGCAGCTCCCGGGTTTCTGGGGGGTCACCATGGAGTTGGGCGCCAGAGAGTCGTCTCTGGTGTTCTGGGAGAGAGCACAGCGCAGATTAGGCTGAAACCCGGTCAGGAATTCATTCTTCACAGAGGAGGAGTTGTTCATATGTTTGCCCGCTAGGTGTCAGGCTTACGCTGTGGCTGCCGAGGAGGGCCGACTCCTTCATGTCCAGCCTGTAGACGTTGTCCTGGAGCAGGCCGAACAGAGGGAGGTAGAGGGTGGCCAGCCTGGCCTGCTGGCTCTGCGGACAGGGGGCGCCAGGAGCTCAAATACGGGCCGCGGAAGGAGGAGCTTCACAGCGAGGGAGGGCCGCGGGACTCACCTTGGCGCCGTAGCGGTCGTCGAAGGTGTGCTTGATCATCAGCGCCTTCAGCACGTGGATGGCGATCTGGCGGATCTCCCTGAACTCCTGCAGCGCGCCGCCCACCTCCCGCATCAGCAGCCCCGCCAGGAAGTGGTTCCGGCAGAAGTCGTCGGTCAGAGAGTAGTCCAGCTGCAGGTCTGCGGCGCGGAAACGAGCGGGATGAGCCGAGCGCCCCATCCGGCCGGGAATGTGCCGCGCGGGGGGGGGGGGGGGGCCAGGCCGCGTTTACCTTGGAAGCGCTGAATCCTGCCTTTCCCGAACGGCATGGGCAGATTGAGGGGCACGTAGTGCTCGTGGTTGCACACCGCCCGCAGGAACTCGAACTTGAACTCGTACAGCGTCTGGGGGGGGGGGGGGGGGGGTTCGGAAACCGGAAAAGTTCAGCTTTGGAGGTGGTCTCGCGTTCAAGCGTCTTTCGGGCTGCTCACCTTGGGGTCTCCCGGCACGAAGCAGTTCATGTAGTTGTTGATCTGCTTGAACACGAAGCCCCTGTCCATGAAGGTAAAGCAGCGCTGAGAGAGGACGAAAACAGAAAACATGAAACGAGCCACAGGGAGGATGAGTCGAACGCTTCCATCAGCTTTGTCCGCATGCATAAGCGTCGCTCGGCCCGACCTTGACGAACACCGCCAGGCTGTGGTTGGCGTTGCGGGCCGCGTCCAGGTTGTCCTTGTACTTCTGGGTGATGTGCGGCATCAGCATGTTCACCAGGGTCTCCACCGCGTGGTAGTAGGAGGCGGAGAAGCGCTGGTTCCTGGAGAGCTGGGAGGAGAGGGAAGGAGCAGAGGAGACGGGGGGGGGGGGGGGTTTGGGCCCGGGTTTGGCTTCAGGAGAGAGGACGAGCCGAGGCGGACTAGAGCCTGACCCTACCTTGACTTTGCCGCACTCGATATGAGATAATGCGCCATGGATTTCACGAGGGCTTCGAAGAAGTACCACGAGTGCCTGCAACACAAAATGTACCGTCATCACCAGGCGAGTGACTGACAAGAGGAGAGGTGGTCCTTTACAGCCAGCCTGAAAGCATCTTCACCTGAGCTCCCATCCTTCTGTGGTCACTCTGTATGTGTGTGTGTGTGTGTGTGAATACCTTCAGCAGCTTGTTGCTGGTTAGGAAGTCCGTGGACGGCTTGAGGATGGCCGTCATGGACTTGGCCAGCTCCTCGTGGACCGTCTTCACATTGGTGGAGGAGTAAGGCTCCGGCTTGAACACAAACTGAAGGCAGAGGGGGTGGGGGGGGATAATATCACTTTACACGAGCGTGTGAAGCTTCAGAATCGGCACGAAGCTCCGACGCACCTTGACGTAAGATCTCAGGTAGTGCTCCAGCCCTTCTTCGTGGCACTGCGCGACAACGTGAACCATCACCCTGGTGAAGGAAGGGACGAGACGAACGGGAACAGGATGAGGGGAGGCCAGGCTCGCCGTAAGGAAGGCATTGCATTCATTCATCTTCACGCCTCGTTTGCACGCTGCCTTGCAGAGCTTCAAAGAGCGCACACACCCAGCGGACACCTCGCACGCTGCGCTCCAGCCATAGGTGAGCGTCTTAATGAGAGAGAGGTTTGGGGCTATCTCACGGGGACGGGGACCAGATGAAAGCCCCGTTGTTCCAATTTTCAAAGGAAGAAACCAAAGACATTGCTTTCTGTTGCAGGAGATTGTGTGTATCCATGTATTTGTGTGTGTGTGTGTGTGTGGCTTGCCTGGTCACGTTGACGGCCACGTCTTCGTGCGTGGCCCTGGTCAGGACACAGAAGAGCTGGTTGAGGATGGTGGGCAGGAAGTTGACCATCACGTGACCCTCCATGGCATGGAGACTCTAGACAGAGAGAGAGAGAGAGAGAGGAGGAGGCGAGGAATGCGGACTTGGCTCGACGCTCCATTCAGAGATTGTATTTGACGGGACATGAACAAACAGTGCGGCGCGCGTCCTACCTTCAGGTATTTGACGAGCTCCCCCTCTGAGGCCTGTTCCGACACCTCCATGCTCTGACAGTGGTGGAAGAAGTTGGGCAAGTGCTGATCCTGCGGGGAGACGCGCACGTCACCTCCAGCTGGCGCTTCAAAGCCCCCCCCCACACCCCCCCCCCCCCCCCCCCCCCCCCCCCCCCCCCCCCCCCCCCCCGCGTGCGGACGGGACTCCGGGCAGGCTCACCTGAGTGTAAACTGTGGACACCAGATGGGTGGAGACCCTGAACAGCGCTTTCCCCCCGTCCACCCATTTCAGCTCCTGGGAGCCCAGGTACCCCGGGGGCAGATTGGCGGCCACGGGCAGCTGCTGCTCGCTCATGATGACCCTGCCGTCCCTCAGCAGCTGCAGCCACGCCGAGCCCACTGTGGACGGAAAAGAGGCGGAGCCGTGAGAGAAGTCGGCCCGGCTTTTGGCACCGGTCGACGTCGGTCCCCCTACCTGGCGTCTCCACCAGGTCCTTCTTCTTGCTGTTGCTGTCGCAGCTGACGTGGTAGAAGGTGAAGAGGAGGTGGTGCTTCTCGTGCAGCTGAGTTGGCAGCTCTATCTTTATCTACAGGCGAAAGAGAGAGACACGGATCCCCCCCCCCAAACCACCATCATATTGATACCCCGAATACAGAGGGAGCTTTGTTCCGGAAAAATGAAAGTGGAAAAAAGGGCTGGCGGAGCGTTTCCAAGGGAGGATTAAAAAGCGCACTTCAAAACACTCCGCCGGGGGGAGATCTGTCCCCGTGAGTGAAATCTACCTCGTCGTAGAACTCTGGGTTCTGCTGGTGGTGCAGGACGGCCGCGTGCGCCTGCTTGGTGAACAGGGGGCCTCCAGGACGGCCGTAGATGCACTGCGGGACAGCGGGGTGGGGGGTGGGGGGTGGGGGGGGGTTTGGGAGGGGGGGAGGGAAAGGGACGTGACGTGAGGACGTGTGGGTGGGCAGGACGCGAGACCCGGCGCGCGTCGGTCCGGACGCACCTTCAGGGGCGCCGCGTCGTCCTCGTCGGAGTCCTTGAACTCGATGCAGACGGCGATGTTCCTGGCCTGAGGAGGAGGAGGAGGAGGAGAGGAGGAGGAGGAGGAGGAGGAGAGGAGGAGCGGTTAGGCTTGCGTTTCAAACATGGGGAGGCAGATGGGAGGGAGGGGAGGGGAGGCAGGCGGGCAGGAGGGATGCTCGGCTGCATGGAGCTGACCTCCGGAAACGAAAGGAACGGAGGTCTGCATGAATGCGCTAATCAGGAGCTGCTCTGCATAAGCACAATTGCACCCTGCTCTGCTGCCTGGCTGCGCGACCCCGGGGACAGGGGGCCACCTCATTCACGCAGCGACTCTCGGCGGGGTACCTTGGCGAAGGATTTCTGCCCGTCGTACTTGAGGTGGCGGGGGTAGACGTAGAGGTGGTTCTTGTAGGCGGTGAAGGGCTGCGAGCACTTGGCGATGCAGGGCACGAACTCCTCCACCTCCAGCAGCGCGCTGCCCGGCCCGTCGCCCTCGAAGCCCCTCACGGGCACGTAGGAGGAGGTGACGCAGTCTGCGGGGGGGGGGGGGGGACAACCAGCCAGCCGAGGTCACAAAGCAGGTTTCGAAAGCAGCCGTGTGAGCATCTGAGGGGAAGGGGGGGGCTCACTGGGCACGTCTGGGGCCACGCTGTCGATGGTCACGTCCAGGTTCCCTAACAGCACGGGGAGTTTGGCCATTTTCTCCGGTCTGTTGGAAGGAGAAAGATTTCAGTGATCGGGCACAATGCATGGAGATTTTTCTTTCCCCGGGCTGTGAGGAGGGAGGAGGAGGAGGAGGGGGGGGGGACCTACTTTCTGAAGTCGGTGAGCAGCTTGAACATGTCCTCGTCCGACAGCTTGCTGCTGTCCTGTCTGTAGAGTGCCGAGAAGCGGGCGCTTTTGTCCAAAGTCCCCGACGCGTCTTTGAACACGGGCCTGCCGAGATGAGACGGGGGGAGAAGAAGAGAGAAGAATCAGCACATCTCTTCCCTGTGTGGCATCACAGCCCTCGGAGAATCTGATTCCGATGCCCTTCCCCTTCCTGCGTGTGTTGTGATCTGGCAGCTGCAGGCCTGCCCGGTGCCGCATTGGATAAACACATCTGACAGGGTTGGGATCCGAGCTGTGCAGAGCGGGGAGATTGCGAAACATTTTGTCCGAGGCCAGATCGTTCTTGTCATACCTGGCGGCCCAGGCGAAAGGCATCCTGTACTGTCCCAGCCTGCTGCACGCAGTCTTCGCGTTCTTCAGCACCTTCTGAGCCATCTGGAGCGAGGCAGAGGAGATTCATAGCACTCAGTTCAGAGATGAAGTCGGACGGTGATTCATCTCCCCTGACTTGTGTACCTTGGCGGAGTCGGAGCTCTTCATGTAGGGCTCGGTGCAATGTGTGATCCCGCCCTGGAGGACCTTCTCCACCCTGGCCACCAGGAAGATCTCCGGATGCGGGCACGTGACCGAGAACACCCCCTGCTTGGGGTACCGCAGCGCCCCCTCTGGGAGCCCCTTGGCGTGGCCCGGACCGTCGGAGCCGCCGTTGATGTGCACGTCCTGAACGCAGCCCGGCCCGGTCATCTGCCGGACCAGGGGGTGGTTCAGGTCCACGTGGAAGTCGGCCGAGATCTTCCTGCTGTTCTGCACATCGAAGAGGGACAGGACCACGTAGAACGGTTCCACCTTTGATGGGAGAGGAGAGAGGGTGGGAAGGGGGGGGGGGGGATCTTTAGCAACAGAAGCTGGAAAAAGAGAGGAGAGGTAATAGAAAACGGGACGGACATCCTCCCCTAATGCACTTCTCATTTTCCATTCAGTGAAACTCGACCATCGCGCAACTCATCTTCCCATTCACTCTTTCCAGCATTCATTTCCATTACACAAATCCATTTGTGTGTGCATGCTGTGAGCTAAGAGCTGTGGTTTCCCGGTTGAGTGCTGAGCATAGAGGGAGCCCTCCTCCTCCTCCCCCTCCTCTTCCTCCTCCTCCTTCGAGCAGAGACCTTGGAGAGTGATGGCAGGAAACCGGCCTCAGACTGGCGCGAACGCACGCTGGGAGGCCGAGGCCGGTTGCCACGGTGACCGGCACATCTGAGCCGCGTGCGATTCCCTCGACTCCGGCGCTAAAAGACCCACGCGGGGAGGCGTGTCTCCACACAAACAGACACAGACGGAGCGCGCTCAGCCAGCCTGCCGTACGTTAGTGGTCGGGCCCTCCTCGTTCTCGGCCACGCAGCCCTGCAGGTTGAAGGAGAGGTCGTGGCAGCTGACCAGCACCCGCTTCCCGAACTTCTCCTCGAACTGCCGCACGTCGGGCTCGATCCCCGAGAAATCCAGCTTCTGCGGACACGGGGGACGTTCTTTCACAGCTCTGTCACAAACTCATCATTTCCGGTCCTCGCAGTCAGTTCACCTACCTGCGTGTCAGGGTCCAGGGTGAACAGCTTCAGCCGCGCTTCGCTCCTCATTTTGGACTCGATGTCTCTGGCGGTCTGGAACAAAATCTTAATTAAAGGGGAGACGGATGAAATAGAGGCCCGGGTCGGATCTGAGAACAGTGTGAGAGCGTCCGTGCGAGGCCAGGGGGGTGTTAAGTGCAGCACGGGGGCGATCGTTCTCTCATGGTACGCCTGTGCTTCAGCTCGGACCTAAAAGGAGCTGCGAGCGGCCCGAGCCAAGTGTTTGTTTGCTGCTGCCACGTCCCACTGGTGGACTGCTGCTTGGCACCAGCGCTGGCCTCATCTGGCCTCTACATTTGGAGCCCAGAGCGCACGATACCAGATGTGCGCTCTCCGGGAAGTGCGGGGACCCGGACGCAAGGAGCACATCTGCTCGGGGAGAGCGCGCAGACTAATCCGTACGTGCGGCCGGCTGTGTGGTCGCACAGAAGAACGGAGGGGGGGGGCGACCGGGGCGTTGTTTTTCATGTTAGCACACACTGGGGTGGGGGGGGGGGGTGGTAAGAAAACAGGCTACCTGAAAGCTGTCTTGGAAGCTTCCGGAGGAGAGGTCGGCTTTTCCATGCTCGTCATCTGCTGGAGAGATCAAGACCAGCTCCTTTAGCCAACGTGATTATATATATATATATATATAAAAACCTGATGACGTGCTGCTCTAAGAGAAAGAGTGGAGATTTACATAAGGAAAAAATAATGACAATAAAACAGTTTCACTAGCGTCAGGGTTTTTACTAGGAAACATTATTCCATGAGCTCGGGGGTGGGGGGGGGGGGGGGGGGGGGGGGTGAGGCTGCAGCTCTCACCGTCTTGCAGGTCTCCGTTCCTCTTCTCCTGCATGGCCTGCTCAAAGCTGCTGTGCAGGATCTTGTTGAGGGTGCCGATCCATTCGTCCATCTCGGCCTCGCTGTCCGCCGCCAGCAGGAACGTGCTCTTGTCCTGCATCTTCAGCTCGAAGGCGAACCGCCGCACTTTGCTGTTCTGGAGAGCGAGAGACAGACACAGAAGCTGCCGTTTGGAGGAGACACTTCAAAAGTTTGACACTGTGACTGTGCGGGGGTGGGGGGGGGGTGTTTACCTGAACTACACCCATGCACGAGTCCAGGAAGATGGTTCCTTTGGGCTCCTTGGACGTGTTCTCGTCCTTGTAGAAGTTGAGGTTGTAGGATCCATCTCCCAGCTGGGCCAGATGGAAGTACCTCCTCTTGAAGGACTAGAGGATGAAAACACAGGGTCAGCTCCCCTCCAGGGAGACGGAGACGGAGAGGGAGAAGGATCATGGGAAAGCTCCGGGGCGCAGAGGAAGAGTGCAACAGGTCAGAAGGCATGTATAAGCGCTCGTTGTTCGCATTTGTGGAGCGAGAAACAGAACATTTGACTCAAAGATGCCGAGGGAGGCAGATGATAGGAAACACGCAGTGATGGATGGTATTAGAAGGAGTGGCGACGCTGCACCCACCCGCATAGTTACGCTGATTGCACTGTTCATGTTGCCTTTGTACAGCCAGCCGTGTTTGGACACTCCTCCTTTCTGGGATCCCAGGGAGGCCGTGTCCTGCGGGGAGCGAGGAGGTGAAACGCACATAACAACACATCCGTCCCGCTGCCACGTGAAACCAAACACGGACAGAGCTGGGCGCATTCATCTCGGGCCTGCGCCTCCCCCTTCCCCAGTTGAAGCGCCGCACACGCTGTTTGCGCGCCCCGCTGACCGCCCCCGGTGTCCGTGGGAGGCGGAGGGGACCGGCATCGACCGTCCGCTCCGTCTCCATTAGGCCGCCCTTCATTAAGATCAACATTTTACATCAGCTCCGCGGCCCCGGGAGGGCTGAGCCGTGACGCGCTGTCCATTAAAGGTCACCGGCCCTCGCTTAAATCGAAGCCTGTGGGGAGGTAATTACTGGGAGGCGGATGCGCCCCGAAAATGCTAGAGATGTCACAGAGACGCGGGCTATTCTGGGAGAGAACGAGGAGAGCGGACCAGTAAGTGGAACATACAAAGATTGGTGGATAAATGGGCTCGGCGAGGGATGGGAGAGGAGCTGAGGCTCCCGCTGCGTTCTGTTCCCTTATAAACAGGGTAATTATCGCTTGGTGTTTCGACTGCGGGACGTACCTCGTCTTTTTCCACGTCCTCGTCCACCTCGAACAGGTGGGGGGCCAGCTTCTCGGGCCTCAGCACCTTACTGCAAGCACAAACACGATCTGGTCAGGCCTCAAACTGCAGGTCACAGACACGGACAGATAAACACGTCAACGGGGCTCGGGTTGAGAGAGCTCAGGAAACGAGCCCCTCTGATTTCATGCCGATGGCCCCGCAGCTCCCGGACAAAACATTCTGTTGTAGCACTTCTACAGGATGTGGCTGAAATACCGCAGCTGCCACTTGAAGTGTGGCCCCCCTGACCTTTACAAGACCCCAGCTTGCTCTGGGGAGCCACTACCGTAAACAGTGTCGAGGCCAAGGCCGGGGCCCGCGCCGTGTTTACTCTGCGGCGTTCTCCCAAACGTGAGACGCGACATCTGTGAAGCGCATTCCTCGCCTCGAGGAGAGCGGCTCGACCAAGGACACGCGGGCCATTCTGGGATTTCCCTTTGAAGCCGCAACGATATCAATCGGCCGCAGGCCCGGAATAGCTTTTGCTTGTCCTCGTTGGAAAAACACCGGAAGCCCTCCATTGTTGCCGTGGGAGGAGCTGAAGACGCAGATTTCCGTCTTTCGAGAGATCTGGCGAGACAATGGGGTTCGCGGGGGCTCGCTCGCGCGGCTCTCGCATCACAGCGGCCCCCCCCGCGGAGGACACGAAGCGGGACGCGCCGGCCGCACAGCTCGTGCGTTTATGGATATGAGGATGAAGAGTAAAGGCGGCGCGCTCTGTCCCGGAGTGACGGACTGGAAGTGGATGCCGCAGCCTAATCGTCCACTCGTCCGGTTCAGCCGAGTGCGGCCAAATGTGCTTGTTCATTAGCGCGACAAAGGGGCCGTCATCATCCCCCCCCCTCGCCGGGCTGGACTGCGACCTCGAAGGCGGCCCCGGACGGACGGACGGACCGGGCAGGCCCAAGTTCAGCCCAGGCCGTGGAACGGGGCCTCTCCTCGGGGAGCAGCACGGGGAACACGCACTCACTTTGGGAGCTGGCGGAAAGTCTCCGGAATACTCCTCGTACTTGTAACTGACCCACGTGCCAGTCCGACTTGTAGGTTTTGATGCACTGCAGACACGGAGAGTGGAGAGAGAGAGAGAGAGAGAGAGAGAGAGAGAGAGGGGTGAGAGGTCGTTTCAACGGCAGCAAATTAGGACGTGGACCGCCCGAGGCGGTCTGGAACGAACATGAGCGCATATTTGATTTGCGTCCAGAATCTTTTCTTTGTTTCAGTGAGATTCGAAGGAGCTTTGCAGATACGGCGCCACTGGAGTACATTGAGTCCAGGGGAATTGGAGAGGCAAACGTTTGTCTTGCTGTGTGAGAAACAAGGAAAACGTCTAAACTGGGACCCGTTTGAACCGATACTAAGGAGGCAGATAACAACCGTAATAACGTTTTATAACCCCGATCGATTCTTTTTTTTACTCCCGTTCCGTAAAGTAAACCGATGATGGAGCTCAGCTCAACTACGTGGACAGTCAAACTCTGACATGTGCTCGTCAACTCGGCGCACATGCGAGGTACACATGTCGGCGGGGGCGGGAGGGGGGGCGGGGTCGCAAAAACATGGAAAAATGAATCCAGGGAAAGCGGGAAGCCGTGTGTATTGGGGCCTTGCAGCTGCTCCAGATGTGGCCGTGATGTAATCCCTGGCCGCGGCCCGCCGGGGGACTATCCCCTATCAGCCTGCGCGGGGCCGCACCCCCGAGCGCGACCCCGCCACGGCTCCTCTGAAACAACACGACCCGTCGTCATCGGCCGCCAGGAAACACGCGAGGGTTCATCGAGAGGCCATCGGAAACACGTCCGACATGCGGCGTATCGATTTTCCCCTCTCACCTCCGACGAACGGTCAGCGGGCCCCCCCAACCCTCTTCCAAAATCTGACGCCATATCAGCAAACCGGAGCGGATCGCGGTGAAGCCGGACCCGCGTCTGAACCTGAGCCAGGTTATCTGGGCCGAGGCGTAAAAGGCCCGTTGGCCTTACCTCTTGGACAAACAGCGAGTGAGCCTCTTTCTCGGCCGTTTCGGGCACGGTGGAGAACAGAGTGCGGCCCTGGCGCCTCAGCGTGGAGATCTGAGGGGGGAGAGAGAAAGAGAGAGAGAGAGAGAGAGGTGTGAGCGAGAGCACAAAAGGAAGGACGTTAGGTGTGTTCAGTGATGCCTGTAAAGCTGCTCGGCTCTCCGAGGAGGGGATCAAGGTGAGAGACTGGCACTGGCGCCCGTGCCGTTCCAGCCTTGTCGGTGCCACCAGAGAGCGAGGAGTCAGGAGTCGAGGAGTAGTAGGAGGAGGCGCCCGGGTAGGGGGTGGGGGGGGGCTGATTCTGCACGCTCTGCCTTTCCGCTCCGAGGACGAGGTGGCAAACAGTTGGCACAACGAGGCTCCTTCTCTTGCCCCGGCGAGTGCTCGTTGGAGCCCTGCCCCCGGTTCGTCCGTCTCGCTCTCACTCGTCAGACGTGTCGGAGGCCCGGGGGCGAGCTCGGATCCAGCGCTGAACCGTCGCTCGCCCGGGCTGACGATCCAGCGGTTTCGGCCCGCCGCAGAAGATGTGACCTTTTGGTGCTTTTGTCGTGGCGGCGCAAGGGGGGGAAAAAGTGAATGAAAAGATGCCGATTCGCTTTCCAGCCGGGAGTCGGATGACAAAAATCCTAACTTGGCTGGTCGTGGCAGTTCTCTGGTGGCTCTGGCTTCACGTTCAGGATTTGGAGATGATCTCGGCAAGCATCTCCTAATGGAAGTCCTGGCAGGACGGGAGGACAGTCCCCCTAACAAACGTGTCCAGACTCCCCATCCCCGCTGCAAAACCGCAGGAGAGGGACGATTAAAACCCGAGGGTGAGCCGACGACTTCAAATGCTAATTTCTTGGTCCAGCGACCAGGCAGGCCATTCTCGGACTCTGCTGCCCCCCCCCACCACCACCACCACTCCCTTTCCATTTCTATCTCCTCTCCTGCCAAGACAAAGCCGCGCACACACACACACACACACACACGCCGCTGTCGGTGGAGCGCGGCTAGCAATTAGCAGCATTCCTCGCGCAGTCATTAAAACCGGGCCGCTTTTGATGGGCTCCCACGGGCCCGGGACACCGCAGGGCTGAGAGATGGCCCAGAGAGATGCCGGACCCGGGGTGAAAACTCTGAGAGACGCCGGCCTCTTCTGAGGACCGCTCCGCTCCGCCCCCGTGAAGATCAAAGCCTTCCCTGTATCGGCGCGTACGTGCGGGCCGATCGAAAATTCACAACGGCATCTGCCGTGGACGCTCCCTCTCGGATGCCCTGTTACTGTACGTGTGTGCGTGTGTGTGTGTGTGTGTGTGTGTGTGTGTGTGTGCAGCACGTGCGCGTTGCCCAGACCCATATGTCTGGCTCTCTCCCACCCTCTCGTCTCTCTAAGCCCGGTGATGTAAAACATATGGCCTGTTACACAGATGGACAGACTGGGTCACACACACACACACACACACACACACACACACACACACACACACAGGCCTGGACAGTAACTAATGGCTGCGCACTGCAGACAGCCCCGTAACGAAAACCACTCTTCATCTACCGATTGCGGCAAAAGTTTCGAGGGGGACGTCGATTTCCCACCGCGTCCTTCTCTGCCCCCCCCCCCCAAAAAAACGAAAACAAAAGCGCGTCAATTTTGGGTAGCTTTATAGTATTTCAGCGGGTGGGGGGGGGAGGGGGGGGCGGGGGCGGGGGCTCCCTCTCCCACCTGCCACGCTGTGGCAAGGTTTCCCAGCAGGTGGGATTGAGCTAAGATCCACTGAAAGTGCGTACGATCCCTGGCGATGTGTTTTGTTAAGTGTCTGGGCTGCATTGCAGCTCTGTGGCACCGAGGAATGAGATGAGTCAGGCTTTGATATATATACACACACGCACACGCACACGCAGATCGTGTTAGCGGGATACCCATTGCCGGTTTGCTCCAGAACAACGTCGAGATCTCTCCGGCTCTTTGTTTCTTTTGAAGGCTTTGAAGTCTGATTCCTGGGACTTGAGGAACGACGGCGAGAAGAAACAGCCTCAGACCCGTGTTCAAATATTTCTCTCTGAGACGAGCGAGGGAGGGAGGGATGGAGGGAGGGAGGGAGGGAGGGAGGGAGGGGGAGCCCGCTGAGATCCGTCCCCGGGGCGCCGCGCTGATGTAACGTGGACACGGGCCGCGCGGACGCTTTGAAGGCGGACACGGGAGGTCGTGACCTGGAAACACTTGGGGTGGGGCCGCAACAGGTTAGAGTCAGGGACAGCTGGAAAACACTGTGTGGGGGGGGGGGACAGCATTTGGAGCCAATTACCGAGACAAACAAGGTTGGACTAGCTCTGATTTGATTCTGTTTAAGTTATATTTATATAACAGATATAAAAGATAGTGACTCCCTCATGCCACAGTGTTATCACGTGGTCAGTTTGTAAATCAACCCGATGATTGAATGGATATTTGAATTGGGGGCGTGTCTATGTGATTGACTGACAGGTGCTAAAGAGTGAGGCGATTTACATTCATGGGACTTGGAGAGGGCGTTTGCTAAGTCAGTTAGCGTGTTAGCTCGTTGGCGCGGTCGAGTCACTCTCCGATGTTGTGTTCGTAGAGGGAGGCAGGGGTGAAAGGTCGGCCCCGCCCGTCCCT
This sequence comes from Karalla daura, assembly GCA_029224185.1. Classification (NCBI taxonomy): domain Eukaryota; kingdom Metazoa; phylum Chordata; class Actinopteri; order Chaetodontiformes; family Leiognathidae; genus Karalla; species Karalla daura. The sequence continues at coordinate 1,881,762 of CM055211.1, read as the reverse complement.
CCTCTCCGGCCCCACCCTCTCTCTCGTCCATGGATTCAAGATGGCGGCACCCCGTCGGCATCTGAACGTGCTCGGAGCGGGGAGGTGGTGTTTTGGGCTCAGACCGACGTGGCACCGTGATGGCAAAAACAGTGCGTTTCCCAGAGGTGGGTGTGTGTCACCTCACTACAGTGTGTGTGTGTGTGTGTGTGTGAGGGTGTTAAAGCCGGATTGTTGGAATACTTTTCACGCCTGCTCTTTCCTCCCCCGGTGGAGCTGATTTATACGAGCACTGCACCAAATAACAGCCGCAGCCGGACACGGGTCTCTGCTTCATATGGCTAAAAACCAAAAAGAAAAAGCCGCATCTTACCAGGAAGTCGTCGGTGGGGAACTGCAGCATGTCCCGCAGCACGTCACTGACGATCTGCGTCTTCCTCTGGAGGACCACGTTCTCGTAGTCCAGGGGCTCGACGACCTTCGGCTTCACCTGCAACACAACGGCCGCGTCTGTCAGTCCTCATTGGTCCGCCGGCCCGCCATTCACTGGGGCGGGGGGGGGGGGGGAGTACGCGTGGACGCGTGACAGGGGGGGTTTTGTTCCGTGTGTCGGGGACAAGAAGCTGCTATTGTCCACACACACACGCACACACGCGCATGGTTACTGGTAGAGGGCTGAGAGCGGAGCTGAGAGCGGAGGGGGCCGCTGTACCAGTCACGGTACAGTCATGAGCTCACGTTCCTGGACGGCTCTGAAACGGAGAGATGCGGAAGACATTTCCGTCCTACGTCCCGGTGAGCCAGGTGAGAGGACCCCTCGCCGGGATTCCGGGGAGGGAGGAGGCCGCCGGGCTCCCTCCCGTCGCCTCCTCCCTCCCTGCCCGCCGTCGGGAGAGCGGGCCGCGCGCATCTGAGGCGCACGTGTCCGCGCCGGAAGTAAATAACAGCTTTGATGTGTCAGAAGCCGGGCCGGGGCATCTGAAAACGCATCCAGGACATTCATCGGTTCCTCCCCTCGGCTTCGTGGACGCGTGGACGAGAGTTCAGATACTGTTTTCGTCCCGCTCTGAAGCAGATGTCAAAGCCGCTTGGACAGGGTGCCCCCCCTCCCCGCCTCTGTCCCGGCGGCCTCTAGGTGCGGCCTCGGCCCGCAGCTGTGTGCTTTGGCCTCTGGGTTTCCACTCCGGTGAGCGCATCGCGAAACCCGGGCCAGCTAAAACGCACCGCTCCGTTTACATTCAGATCCATCTGACGATGACACCATCCTCCTCCCTCCCCCCCCCCTCCCAGCCGGGGTGCAGAAAGGATCATCTGATAAAACTGCAAATCGCCGGTCCCTTCATCCGTTTCCCGGGATCTGGACCTGAGCCATTCGGACAACGAGATAACGGCGAGCAGCTGTGAGCTGTGACGGGGCCCGGGGTAATTATCTGACAGGGGACGCACCAGAGAGAGAGAGAGAGAGATGCCGAGGTCACGTTCGGGCCACTTTTCCGTAACGCCCCCCCCCCCCCCCGAACGAAAGGACACGATGTGTTCCGAAACGACCCAGAGCGCAGGGGAAAAGTTACAGTCACTGAAGGGACTGTAACTTTTTTTGAGCCCGGATTCGCTGCCAGCCTCCCAAAACTCCTGCGACCGCGACGCACGGGGGGAGCCTCCGTAGGTGCTCCACTTCCTAAAAACAGACCGTCCCCCCCCGCCCCCCCAGAGAGTCCTGCCCTCCAGCTGCCGTTTCCCATTTCCGCCAGAGCCTTTAAAATTATCTTCAAAGCCGCTCTTGAGAGGCAAATCTGGAGCGATTAAAAGGGAAAGAAGAAGAAAAGAGGCAAGCAAGCGTCGCTTTGAAACAATGAAGACTGAGAGGAGAGGCGGGGGGGGAGGAGAGGCTCTCCAGGCGGAGCGCGCACTTACCCCTGGCACCTGTGTGCCGGCCTCCACCTCGGCCTCGATCTCGGCCAGGCTCCTGTACTGCTGGGGAGACTCGATCACCATCTCCCGTTTGGGGGCTTTGCCGGCCCGGCCCTGCATCTCGCCCGGCACGCACGCACGCGCGCGTGTGTGTGTCAGTGTGTGCGGATCAGGTGCGAGGCTCACTGCTCACACACAGCCATGGCTTAAAGTGTGTGTGTGTGTGAGAGGCCGCGCAGATTCCCCCCGTCCTCAGCCACAGAGGCCCGGCCTCCCTCTCCCCTGACTCCCTCTCTCTCTCTGTCTCTCTCTGTCTGTCCTGCTCTGCCTCTCATCAGCAGGCCAGCAAGGGCCCCTCCCACCTCTCACAGCTGTGCAGCTGCAAGTGTGTGTGTGTGTGGGGGTGTGTGTGTGTGTACAGTGAGGATAAGGAGGAAGAGGAGGAGGAGGATATCGGGGAGGGGAATTCGGCCGCTCCCCCGTTCCAAAACTGTCGTCGTGTTCCCCCTCCACCTGGATGAATGCGTGCGTGTGTGGACAACATGAAGTCGCTTAAGTTAGCGAGGGGGGGTGGGGGGTGGGGGGTGGGGGGGTGGAGATGTTAATGTTCCGCAAACATCAGAACAAATGCTTGGTACAGACCAGGGGGAAGAGGGAAAAGCTGTACAAGGAAAGGACGGGATGGATTTGCATGGGGAGCTCCCGCAGACAGGAACCGATTTCCATTACGGCGATGCAATAGCTGGGTTAGCACTTTCATTGAACGGGGGGAAGGGAGAAAAACCTGTGACCCGGAGATGTGCCCAAAAGCCCCCAAAAAAAACAAGAAAAAAGAGAAGATTCTGCACCAGCATCAGTTCCCCCCCCCCTCCTCGCCCCGGACACGCGAAACTCTCCGCTTTGAACTCTCCCGCTGCATCCGCCGCAGCCCGGGCAGCCCGGACTCCACTTCCCCTCCTGGATGCGA
>CM055211.1:1842473-1878805 GCA_029224185.1 Karalla daura | reverse complement strand
GAGGATGCTCGTTTGGTTTGGACCGGGCCCTTCCCGTCTCCTCCCGAGTGCCAGGACACACACACACAGAAAAAAACTTCTCGGCCCACTAAACGCTGGCCCTCGGTGTGTGATTTAAGGCGTTGAAAGGTCTATTGGTCTCTGCCCCCCCCCCCAGGCCGTCCGCTCCCTGAAGGAGACCATGGAGGACTGCTGGGACCAGGACGCCGAGGCCCGGCTCACGGCACAGTGCGCCGAGGAGCGGCTGGCCGAGCTGCTGCTCATCTGGGACCGCTCCAAGTCGGTCAGCCCCACGCTCAACCCCATGTCCACCACGCTGCACAACGAGAGGTGAGGGGGGGGGGTCCACGTCCACGTCAACAGGGACACGCACTCCTGAGATCTTTAACTGTCCCGAGCACTTTCCATGTTTTTATGAGCGGTATTTTTGTCTTTTTAGCCTAATTTTTAGTCCAAATTATGATATCTGCCTAACTCTCCTGCCACTGCTGCATCATCCTGCCTGTCTGCCTATGTCCTTGGCCAATCACAACACTTTTTAGAATCCACAAACCACTATCTGCCTTAGTCATCTCTTAGGCTTTGGCTTAGGCTTTGATGCAAGCAAATCAGCAGAAAGCACGAGCTTGAAATGGGACTGTAATGATGTTTTAGAACCCCAACTTGATAGGGTTGGCATGGATTGGTTTTGCGAGGCATGTGTGTTCATCTCCTTCATATGCCCTCCCCCTCAGAAACCGCATGACGCCCAAGTCGGGCCCGTACACGGACCACCCTCCAGCTACATCGAGGAGCACGAGGGCGTGGCCAAGAACACGCAGGCCGACCCGGCCGGCACGGCGGGCGGCCGGGCGGGCGGCGGCACCGGGGAGCGTAACAGGAACTCCATCAACCAGGAGCGCAGCAGCAGGCCAACGCCCGGCTGCCCAGCCCGAGGGCAGCAGCACCACCAGCACGGGCCTGAGGGGCAGCCCTCGGCCTCCACCACCACCACCACCATCATCTCCGAGTCGGACGGGCCCGTGGGCGTGGCCGCCGTGCCCGTCTGCCTGCACCTGACCCAGGAGGACCTGGAGACCACCAAGCTGGACCCCAAAGAGGTGGACAAGAACCTGAAGGAGAGCTCCGACGAGAACCTGATGGAGCACTTCGCAGAAGCAGTTCTGCTCGCCGGACCCGCTCAGCCCCGGCAGCTCCAGCCTGCTCTACCCGCTCATCAAGATGGCCGCCGAGGCCTCGGGCGCCGCCGACCCGGCGTCCGGCCCGGCCGCCGCCGGGGCCGCCGCGCCGCTGCCCGCCGCCATCTTCCCGCTGCCCAAGCAGCAGAACCTGCCCAAGAGGCCGTCCAGCCTGCCGCTGCGCACCAAGCCCCCCAAGAAGGAGTCGTCGTCCTCCTCGCTCAGGTTCAAGTTCGGCCGCTCGGGAAGTCCAACCTGCGGCAGGTGGAGGGCGCCAAGATGAACATCGGGGCCTCGGCCACTGCCAACATGGCGGCGGAGGCGCACCGCGGCGCCGGCACCAACAACACGCCCGCGCTGCGGGACGCCACGGCCACGCCCCCAACGGCCACGCCCCCAACGGCCACGCCGCCCCCGGCCAGGGCGGGGCGCTGCGGTCGGACGACGGGCGCCTGAGCCTGGGCGTGATCACGGCCAGCCCCGACGAGCACGAGCCGCTGCTGAGCCGCGAGCCGGCCGAGGCGCGGAGGCGGCGGCGGCGGTGGCGGTGGGGGCGGGCGTGGCGGCGGCGCTGCGCGCGGCGCGGCCCAACACCAACAACAACAACAGCAACAACACGGGCCGCGGCCGCGCCGACGGCGACAGCGGCGGGGAGAGCGACGGGCCCGAGGAGGAGGGGGGAGGCGCCGGGGCGGCGGGGGAGGGGGAGGGGGAGGGGGAGGGACGGAGCGGCGCCCCAGGGGGAGGGAGGAGGGTCGGGGTCGGGCGACGGCGGGCAGGCGGCGCCGCCGTCACCATGAGGGGGGAGGCGCTGCTCAGACAGCCGCGCACACGGCGGCCAGAGAGACCCAACTCACTGGACCTGTCCTTCACCACGCAGGACCTGGCCTCGCTAGGTGAGAGCACACACACACACACACACACACACACGCACACACACACACACACACACACACACACACACACACACACACACACACACACGCACACACACACACACACACACACTCACAGCCTCCTCAGGCCAGGACGCATAGAAGATTGAATCTCCATCAAGTGGGGACTAGGGGGAAAAAAAAACCATCTTTATCATTAGTGAAACGACAATTTTCACTTTTTTTGTGTCACGTGATAGGAAAGTAAATCCCTCAATTCCCCCTCTGGATCGATAACGATCACGTCTTTATCCGTCTATATTAGTCATTCGTCCACATGATCAGAGATTCAGGGTTCCCAGGCGTCCTGGAGGACCTGGAAAATGATTGTCCCGGTCATGTGAAACATGCGGAAAATGAGGAAAAAACTGGAAATTCTGAGGTGATCCTGGCTAATGATCTGTCCTCCTCCTGCCACGTCCTGGGCAAAGTGCTGGGAATAGTTTGTGGTTCGGAGCTGGAACCCTGGAGAACTTGTGTCACTGTTATTGTGAATAACCTGACGCGTCCAAAAAAACAGAAACACATCTGAGAAAGGCTTTAAAGGGGAAGAGGAGCTAGGCTAATTTTACCACACTGACACATTGCTCGACCAATGGGAATGGCCACAAACCCGCAGGGTGGACTCTGACTGACTCTGTGCCTTGCTCTCGTCCACAGCGGGGGAGGGCCCGGACGGGGCGCCGGCGGCACGGGCGAGAAGATCAAGAAGCGCGTCAAGACGCCGTACTCGCTGAAGAAGTGGCGCCCCACCACGTGGGTCATCTCCACCGACCACCGGGGGCCCGAGGTCAACAACAACGGCTCCTCCCACGGCTCCTCGACCGCCGGCCGGCCCAAGTCCAGCTCGGCCATCTACCTGCGGGCCGGCGAGCCCAGCGACACGCACGTGTGAAAACTCTGGGCGGAACTAGGGGGTCGGGGGGAGGGGGGGGGAAAGAGAGAGAGAGAGAGAGAGAGAGGGAGGGAGGGCGTTCTGTTTAAAAGTTGAAAAAGAAAAACGAGAGAGAGAGAGAGAGAGAGCGGAGAGCGCTCGCCCCCCCCCCCCCCCCCCCCCCCCCCCCCCCCCCCCCCCCCCCCCCCCCCCCCCCCCCCGTCTGCTCTCCAATCAGCAAGAGGAAGCTACGGAGTGTCTGGTGAACAGAGCCCCGGTCGAGTCCGGCGTGTACAGTCAATTAGGTCCGTCTCGCTCCTGTGTGTCTTTCCCACGATGGCATTGCTTTAAATGGAACCCAGCTATGCAGCTTCTCATCCGCTTCGTGTTTTTGTTTCGTTCCTTTTTGGCACCCCCCCCCTCCCTCCCTCCTCCCCCCTCCCTCCCCCCCCCTCCCCCCCAATCTCCACTTTCTTTTCCCTCCTCGGCTCTTAGGCTCTCAAGCCCCGCCCCCTTTCGTCTCCCCCCTTTTTCCCCACGTGCACTTTGAACCCGGCGAGAATCGGCGGTTAGAAGCCCCCCCCCCCCACCCCCACCCCCACCCACCCACGACCGCCGCTACGGGCGGTCTCTAAGACTTTTCACAGAAATTCGCAAAACGAAGAAGAAGAAGAATCAAACTTCAAAGGCGACGAGAAACAATCGACGCTTCGGGCGCGTCCCCCCCCCCCCCCCACCCACCCACCCACCCACCCACCCATCGGGGGGGGGGGGCTCAAAGAACTGACGGTCTTAAAAGACACAGACACACTACTTTGACTCCTGTCCCTCGACGCGTATGCAATACCAATCTATTTGTCCCGACCCGTCTGTGTTTTTATCTTGTCCATGTATCCACTCGTTTTATCGTATCATGATTCTTAACTGTGCAATAGGCTGTAGCTTGTAGACGCTGTTGTTTCTCCTGTTTTCATTTTTTGTTTTTGTTTTTTTTTTTCGATGTCTTTACGGCTCTCCGTTGCTCGTCGGTCGTGGTTTTACCGCGACGTGTTAATCTCCGTTGCACTTACGAATAGTCACAATCGGTTTTTTTGGTTTCGTTTTGTTTTGTTTGTTTTTTGGTGAAACAATCTAACCCCCTACGCCCCCCGCCCCCACCCACTACCCCCCCCCCCCTCAACCCAGATCATGTCTCAAAGAGGGAGAAAATGGATGACAATCCTCCTCTCTTGCCTTCTTCTCTGGACCTTTTTTTTAAAAACACACACACACACACACACACAAATGGAACAAAACACTAACAATCATGGAGTTTTACCTGTTTTGTCCTCCTCCTCACGGAACTCCTCCTCCTCCTCCTCCTCCTCTGCTTGCACAATTTCCAAGCCGGAACGGGCTTTTTTAAAAACAAGAAAAACACTACAATCGCCAGAATCCAATCTGCGGAGGGATCTGATATGGCGGGCCCCCTCCCTCACGCCCCCCCCCCCCCCCCTTTGCTGTACCACTATCACCTGACCTCACTGTGGACTGTGTCGCTGTCTGTGCTCGACGGTCAGAAGCACTATACGAGGCGCCCAGGGCCCGCGGCGCCCCCCCCCCCCCCTCCCTCCTTTTCCACTACATGTCGGACGCCACCACCTGCTTTTTATTGTGAACCCCCCACCCCCCCCCCCCACACACACACACACACACCCTCTCCCCTCTTCCTCCCCCCCTGCAGGATGTATGCAGAGGTGCAGGTGTTGTGGCCCGGGCACAGAAAAAGACCAGATTCTGCTGTTTCTTTTGTTTTTTTTTTTTATGTTGGAAACTAGTCTAAAAAGAAGAGAACACGAGATGAACTGGAAAACCAAACCCTTTCTGAAGCACGCTGGAATATTGTCTCCGCTTCTCGTCTCACCCCTCGATGTTCAAGCGACCGATGCCGTGTGCGTGGACGGAGTGCGTGCGGTGTGTGTGTGAGCGAGTGTGTGTTTGTCCGAGCATCAGAGTTGTCGGATGGAGGGGGCGGGGGCCGGGAGGAGGAGGAGGAGGTGGGGGGGGGGGGGGGGGGGGGGGGGGGGGGCCTAGCGCTGTACAGACTTGCTGAAATGTCATTGTACTCATTCTCGTATTTTCAGCGCTGCTTCAGGGCATACGAAAAAGATCTCATTTATGTTTTTGTAATCTGTAATTTGTATGAGAAAAAAAAAAGACAGACATATGTATGTGTTACTGCATTGATATTTGCATCATTTTTATGGAATTTCTGTTTTTGCATTTCAATGGATTATGGCCTTCGACTCCATTGCTATGCGGTCTGCTTGGTACAGTTTCTGTAAACATTTTCAAGTCAATATGAAAGAAAAAAAATTCTCAATAAATGTATGAAATATTTCCCCCGGTGACGGATATCATTCCCCCCCATAAAGGATCGATTATTCTCGCTTATTGTTATCGCTATTTCGCTGTAAATGTTTTTTGTGTTGTTGTTTTTGAGGTGCAGGAAGAAGTCGCATGGAAACAGAGGTGAGTCGCACATCTCAACACATGGGGGAGACATGTCTCTGCCTCCTCCTCCTCCTCCTCCTCTTCCTCATCTTGTTTACCTCACCCCGCTACTCCTCCATCTGCTCCGAGGGCCCTAGCAACTGCAGCATCAGCACGCACGCACGACGTACTACGTCACCGCGTCGGCCCGGCTGCGTCAAGCTAGACGCATGTAACCGGAAACCGGACAAAGGGAACGTTCCTATAACCACGCATCGACCTTATTATTCGTTAAAAAATAGGCTGTATGGAGACGAGAGTTCCATGGAGGCAGAACATGTATTCGTGTGAGAATAAGTCGGGTGTTTGCGGTGAAAAAAAACCGTAATTGTTGAAAACACCGAACAGTTCGTCGTATTTACTGATATTTTTATGTTTGTCGGGTGTTTACGTAGGTGATTCGTGTTCGTTGTCTCCAGCTAAAACACTGGAAACGTCCTCCTGACTCGAGTTTTCGTGACGACGCGGCGTCGCGCACACTTTATTTTGAAACCCCGGACCGGAAGTGCGAGCGCGTCGCCCCCGACGAGCTTCACTCTGGTCCCCCCGCAGCCCCAGCATCACCTCCTTCCTCCTCCGTCTCTCCTTTTCTCTCTCTCTCTCTTTTCTGCCGTTCTCTCCATCTCTCCCCGCTGTTTACCGACGCCTCCGCCGTCTCTCTCCTTTAATTTTCATTCATTTTCTGTCTGTTTTTTTTTTTCATTTATTTTTTTTTTAACCGGAAAGAAATCGTGGGGCCGGGGCTGCAGCCCGTCGTGCCGCATCCAGCAGGGCCAGAAAAACATCCTCCATCCATCCATCCGTCCGGCCATCCAGGAGGAGGAGGAGGAGGAGGAGGAGCGCCTTCATCACATCTCTGCAGGTGAGGTCCATGCCGGGAACCCCAGCGCCATGTGCCCGTCCCCGCTGCTATGCTAGATGTAAATATGTTGATGTGCAGGCATGCGATGTTTTCACGCTTGTGTGTGTGTGTGCGTATGTGTGTGTGTGTGGGAGGGAGGGGCTGCATGCTGATCTCCCAGTAAACAAAACTGCTCCACATTACGCCACGCTGAGATTAGACCGCATCGTTGCATTAAGTGTTCCTTTCCAGAGCCTCATTTCATCAAAACCAATACACAGAGTTGCGTATTTTAGCTGTATTTTGTATATGTAGCGTTTATCTCTCGGTTTCTTTTCATCTCGAAATCCTTAAAATTCGCAGAAAATGACAGGAAGTAGCCTCTTTTCACTGACAATCCATTTTCGTGTCATTTTTGGACTTATTTTTCTGATATTTAATGCGCCTAAAAACAGCCTGTACAACCTTGCACCACCACGCATGGATCCCATGTGTTTGCTATTAGCACTCCTGCAATATTTTTTTCTATCTATCTATCTATCTGTCTATCTGTCTATCTATCTGTCTATCTGTCTATCTATCTATACTGTTATTGTTGCTTCCCAGTCAAGCTGACTGCCCCACTTTTTCTCCTGGTGGATCAATAATGTGTGTGTGTGTGTGTGTGTGTGTGTGTGTGTGTGTGTGTGTGTGTGTGTGTGTGTGTGTGTGTGTGTGTGAGAGAGAGAGAGAGAGCGAGAGAGAGAAATGTGAATTTAGGAGCTACAGATGCTGAAAACATAACAAAAACAGCAGGCCCAAGACATAATACTACAAATACTACTACCACTACTTCTACTGCTACTACTGCTGATACTGCTCCATCTGTTACTGTCACACTGGTCGCAGATTTGTGCGTGTGAGGCAGGAAAAGCAGCCGTCACAATACATTACACACAAAAAAAAAAACTCTGTCTGGGCTTTTTAGAAACAGGCTGGTGCCCAAACCCCTGTTTATACACACACACAGGGGAGAGAGCACGGCTATGTGAAGATCAGTCGGGCTGCCGGTTCCCTAGCAACAGTGATGTGCGCTGGTCAAGGCCTGTGTTAAATTTAGCTGCTGTGTGTGTGTGTGTGTGAGTGTGTGTTGTGACAGGGCCCAGACACATCTTCAGGCTTCACGTCTAACACTAAACAGATAGATAAACACCCTCCTCTTACGCTATACTGTAGTGTTGCTAACCATTAGTTAAGTGGAATCCATAACTGGCTCCCTCATCTTATTTTAGGCTTGGAAAAACTTGCCTTTAATTGTTATTTTCCAGGCTTATCCCAAGCTCAGTCCAATCATTGAAGGTCAACATCTATTATTGAACAAGTAAACAACCATTGTGCTTGTATTTAACCTCTCCTATATGGCTCCTTTGAGCCATATAAAATGCTCAAACAGAGATTGAGAAAAGCTGGGAACCCTCCCAGCTCCTTTTAGCCTTTAAGGACACCTCTAAACGCTTGTTTCCGAGCCTGGGAGTCAAACTTGCAGGGAGCGTGCCTCTGCAGCTCTGGATCGGGGTCAGTCGGCCAGAAGCCCACACCTAAACCCCCCCCCCCCGTCCCCCCCTCCTCTGCACCCTGCACCCCCACCCCACACCACCCCGTCACCCTCAGCTTTAAGCTGTTTAATGGCATTAACTGGGGCATGCATGCATGTGTGTGTGTGTGTGTGTGCTCTACCCGGGATGGGACAGATTACCATCACACACACACACACATATAGAAACCTAGACGGAGGGGGCAGCTTATCCGGCAGGGCCAGCTGTGTTGTGTGTTGATTTGTTGACGTGTTTACCCAGTGTCCACGGATCGCCTGTTTACACGCCTCCTTCCCTTCAGATCGCGTCGGACGTCTCCCCGGGCCGGTCCTCGGACCCCCCCACCGCCGCTTCCTGTGCCGCCTGCCAGCGCCGGGCCCCCTCCCCCTCCCCCATTCTCCCGTCGGACCCCCGCCATCGCGTCCAGCTGTGGCCCTCGCAGGGCGCGCTCGCTGGCTCTCACCTGACAGGTCCCTGGCCTCAGGACGACAGCCAGCACCAACACGTTCCCTACATGAGGGACAAAGCCACGCAGGTGGGTGCCCCCACTCTCTACACACTCTCTCTCTCTCTCCCACTCTCTCTCTCTATGCATGTGTGTGTGTGAGGGTGAAGACAGGTTGCAGGCGGTTGCATCACGCGGCTCCAGTTTGCGGTTTGACACGGTCGTAATCGCTCTTTATTACGGTCGACGGTGCTCCCAGAGGTGCACATACCGCACATACCGCAAACACTTCGTAATCACATCGCTTCAAGATGCCATAAGTGGTTCCACACATCGGTTTTACGCAACTTAACTCGATTACTTAACTGGACCAGACGTCACTCATCGGCCTAAAATACATAATGAAGTGAAGTTTGATTATCCTGAGGTGCTCGCTGTTGATTTTTATGATGATTTCTTTTAACCTTTCCACACATTGGAACAAGCAGCAATCGGGTCTAACCTGTGTGTGTGTGTGTGTGTGTGTGTGTGTGTGTGCGCGCGCATGTGTGTCTAGACCCCCAGGGCCTGGGCAGATGAGAGGAGGAGGGGCTCTCACAAACGCTCGGCCTCCTGTGGGAGCACCGATCAGCTCAAGGAGGTCAGTCCACCTTTTCCCTGCCTCACCCCAAAACGGCGTGCTGCGTCCCACGACGACCACGCGCCCGCCTCCGGGCTCGAAAAACACGCCTTCCCTCTGCCCTCAGCCTCTGTCCTGTTCCCCCTCGTCCTCTCCTCCAGATCGCCAAGCTGCGGCAGCAGCTCCAGCGCAGCAAGCGCAGCAGCCGCCACCGCAGGGACAAGGACCGCAAGTCGCCCTTCAATGGCAGCCACGCCATCATCCAGTCGCAGGTGGGTGGAGGGGTCAACGTTGGACAAAACCTGCGGTTCATGAAAGAGAACCGCAGCTAATTGGACACCCTAGGGGAGCGCCTTTCACGGGGCAACACGGGACTGTGCTGCCGGTCTCGGTAATGTGGAGGATCCTGCTCGTCCGCAGATCCGCCCCCGCAAAATCTGCAAATCCGGCCTCGCGCTCCCCGCTCCCTCCGTTCGCGGGAATGGGAAACGGATCCAGACAAAACGAGGCTGTGTTCAGAAGCTCGCACGCAAATCCGTTTAAGACGTGGGCAAATCAGAGGTTGATGACTTCTGATCGGGGGGCCGGGACTTCCTCCCTCCCCTCCTTTCCTTCCTTCCTTCCTTCCTTCCTTCCCTTTGTTTCCGTCCCACTCTCGAAGTCATGAGTTGGACATCGGGGAATTCCCCTTTTCCTTCCGAGGCTCTTCTCGCCGTCTCGTAAGGTCAAACGGTGTGCTAACTGCGTGTGTGTGTGCGTGTGCGTGTGTGTGTGTGTGTGTGTGTGTGTGTGTGTGCGTCACAGTCGCCGATGCCCAAAACCATCCTGATCCCCATCCCCATCGCCAAGTCCTCGGCGCCGCGTTTCCGCAACAGCGTGGAGGGCCTCAACCAGGAGATCGAACGCATCACCATCCAGGACACCCCCGAGAAGGAGGAGACCATCGTAGTGAGTGCCCCCTCCCCTCCACACACACACACACACACACACACACACACCTCCTCAGGCTGCTGGGCTGTTGTTATTGTGACCTCATTTGTGTGTGTGTGTGCGCGCAGCCGCAGGATGTCCCAGATGGGCACCGCGCCCCCCCGCCCGTCCCCCCGCAGCGCAGCAGCAGCACCCGCAGCATCGACACGCAGACGCCCTCGGGGGGCGGCCTGAGCGGTAACCACAGCAACTGCAGCAGCCGGCCCGACTCCATCTCGCCCTCCTACCTCACCGTCCTCAACGACATGGGGGGGGGCAGCCCCTACGAGGACAAAGGTGACACCCACACACATGCACCTACACACACACACACACGTGCGCACCCACAGGTGCTGAACTGTCTCTGCGTATGTACTCCCGATCCCAATCATGACCTTTGACCCCTCTGGTATCCACAGAGCTGGGCCCATGCTCCCCGCTGCCTAAGTACGCCGCCTCCCCCAGACCCAACAACAGCTACATGTTCAAGAGGGAACCTCCAGAGGGCTGCGAGAAGGTCAAGGTGTTCGAGGAGTCCATGTGAGTGGAAAACCACCCCTCTCTTCATGCCATCTTATGTTTTCTTCAAAGTCTAAGTCTACTCTCACTTATTGTTTATGCGCTCTTTAATGTGCCCGATATGTATTCATCCGCTCCTGAAAATAGTCCCAAGTGGGGCTGGCTGGTATGAAAGCTGTCAGAGCTGTAGAACAAGACGTGTCATCACCACCAATATGGTTTCATTTAGATACGCATCTACTATGTCGTGTGGAATAGGCAGCTGTTGCACTGCATTTAAATTGGGGTCTAAATGGTGAGATATGGAGACATGGCCTGTGGTGTGTGTGTGTGCCACTGCTGCTGAGCGTGTCCCTGCCTGATGTGTGTCCGCAGGCCCAAACCTCTGCAGGAGATCCCTCCCTTTCTGTGCCCCGACCGCAACAAGGTCAACTTCATCCCCAACAGCGGCTCTGCCTTCTGCCTCGTCAGCATCCTCAAGCCCTTACTGCCCGCCCCGGACCTCAACTTCCGCCCCGGGGTGGGCCTGCGGAGCCTGTCCCCGTCCCTGGTGCCTCTGTCCACCCAGCCCTGCCTCCTGGAGGAGCCCGAAAGCTTCTGAGCCCTACCCCCCGCCCGTCCCTCCCTCCACACACACACACACACACACACACACACACACACACACACCACCACCACTCCCCCTCCCCTGCCCCTTCTTCCCCCCTTTCTCCTCTCACCCCCCGTGAAATCAGAAAACACTGGAAAACTAGGAAACGAGCTCCAGAAAAGAGAAGAAGAAGAAAAAAATGCCTTCAGCATGCCAGCTCAGCTCTCTCTGATGTCCTTATCTTGTTGGAGAAAAAAAAACGACGCTTCCCACTGCCTCCTCCTCCTCCTCCTCAGACGACGACGACGACGTGAGAGTCCCGCGGGCCCGCGCGGGCGTTCGCAGCTAACATCTCATCGCTTTCCTCCACCTCCAGCGCTGGTCCCGTTCCCGTTTCTTTGGGAGGAAAAAAGGAAAAAAAAAAAAAAGAAAAGAAAAAGGGCGAAAAAGGACAGACTCTTTAATTCCATCGTATTATACCATGGCGCCTTTCCACGGACATATCTCTTTTTCTATCTCTCGTGATTTCTCTTGGTATTGAAAAATTTGCCTTCCATTGCCAAAAAAAAAAAAAAAGAAAGAACAAAAAAAAAAAAAAAAACGGAAAACAAAGAGGCCGCTTGGTTTCCCCGGCGACCACGAGTTTGGCCGCGGAGGCTCACTTCTTTTGGTGCTGCAGTGGTTAAATCGTAGCAAAACTTGAACGGTCGCGAGCAAGGAGAAGCTAACAATGTGCCTGATCTTTTAAGACCGCTCAGTTTGATCCCGTAGATACACGCAAGACGCCCGGGGGCCAACACACACACACACACACACACACACACACACACACACACACACACACACACACACACAGAGTCAACCCACCCCCTGACGTCTGTTCTGTGCTTTAATCAGCCCGTTTGCAGCGACCGCCTGCTGCAGCCGGCTCGAGCCGATGCCTTTGTCCTTCTAACTGGTAGCAGTGAAGCCCACCCCCACCCCCAACCCCCCCCCCCCACTACATCCGCCCCCTGCCTGCTGCGTGTATCTACGGGACCCCCAGGCCAGGGCTATGACGTATGCAGCGTGCTCCACCTGTGTCTGCCTGCCCCTCCCTCCTAAGCGCCAGCCTAGGCTCCAATCGTCCCCTTTTTAACTCCATCGCCATCGCGCACCACCCCTCCTTCTGTTCCTCCTCCCCGTCGCCCTCCCCCTCCCCCTCCTCCTCCTCCTCCTCCTCCTCCTCCTCCACACGCCGTCGCTGTAACGCCCACGTCCCCTCCGTCTCGCTCAGTGTTGTGAATCGCGGCCAGCAGGGCGGCGCCCTCTAGCTTGCAGGGCCGCGGCATGGAGAGGACAGCTGCGCCAGCATCTCTGTGGAGATTGAGAGCGTTTCTCGATGAATCTCTAAGCTCCTGTTGAGCTGCATCGAAACCCAGAATGGTCGGACTCAGCTCAGGCTGACCGTCACCTAGAGAAGCTGTTCCAACTTAAAATTGCTCCACTCTGTTGCCATCACCACGGCAACCTTCATTAGAGGTTCCATGCAGCTGCTATACATCACCATGGCAACCTTGATTAGTGGTTCCATGCAGCTGCTATATATCACCATGTCGACCCTGATTAGTGGTTCCATGCAGCTGCTACATATCACCATGGCAACCCTGATTAGGGGTTCCATGCAGCTGCTATATATCACCATGGCAACCCTGATTAGGGGTTCCATGCAGCTGCTATATATCACCATGGCAACCCTGATTAGGGGTTCCATGCAGCTGCTATATATCACCATGGCAACCCTGATTAGTGGTTCCATGCAGCTGCTATACATCACCATGGCAACCCTGATTAGTGGTTCCATGCAGCTGCTACATATCACCATGGCAACCTTGATTAGAGGTTCCATGGAGCTGCTACACATCACCATGGCGACCCTGATTAGTGGTTCCATGCAGCTGTTATACATCACCATGGCGACCCTGATTAGTGGTTCCATGCAGCTGCTATACATCACCATGGCAACCTTGATTCGAGGTTCCATGCAGCTGGTGCAGCAGTAATAGTATTTATCATCACATTTCTCAGTTCCAAGCCCCCAGCTCCCAAACACACATAGAAACACAAGCTATGGCCCAGCCTGAGCTTTTCAGAGCGCTGTAAAGCATTTTTTGAGCTGCAGCGGATGGAAACAGGATGCGTTTTTGATCGCTTATACGTAGATGTCTTGCGGCAGCCTCTCCATGCCTTGGCCCGTCCTCCTGTATATGTCTTTATTACTTGACTGTGCCTGCTACGGTGGGATAGGAATGTACTGGTCATGTAAATATAGAGGCACACTGTGTTTGTATTATCGGCTGACAAAGATATGTATCTGAATGAGTCAACAGTTGTACCATATAACCTCGCCCTCCTCCTCCTCCTCCTCCTCCTGCTTTTTTCTCCCCGCTCAGTACTGTGAATTACTTCCATGTCTCATCTTTGTGAATAACAATGTATTTATTTATCGGGAGTGTCATCGGATCCGCAGAGAGTTTTAATCCAGAATAGATTACATCGTCCATCTCAGGTTGTAGCAGCGAATAGGATGCAGATAAAACATGACAGATGCTCTTCTAACGTCTCAGTGCGCAGTAACACGTCCACGCTTCTGTTTCCAGAGCTAGACAACGTACGTATGTAGCCTCCCACACCGGACGTCCCGTCTAAACCCGTAGCGGCAGTAGGAGCAGAGCGAGAGAGAGAGAGAGAGAGAGAGGCCTGGTCGCCACTCTGACCCGACGAGGCCCAGAGTTCAGATCCCCAGACGAGGCCCAACGCCACACACACGCCCTCTCCTCCTCTTCGCGGGTTTTCGTTTACGGCGTCGTTTAGAGAGAGCAGATTCACCCCGGGTTCATCGACGCAGACGTATCCGCGGTGACGCCCCCCCCCCCTTCCTTCCTGATTTATTTTTTTGTTATGTCAGCATCTTCGGAATGAGGCTCGACACGGCGATCCTTTGTTTGCTTGTCCGGTTTATTGGAAACAGAACTGCCAGGTTTTCATCTGTTGAACCCCCTCAAGTGAAATAAAAAGGCATAGTTGAATTAAATCAAGCATTTGTGGTTGATTCGAGAGATACATTCTGCTGGAGAGCGTGTCAATCAAGTTTAATACGTGTCGGAGATGCTAATTCAGTGGTTTCCCTTCTCGGCACTCCACTCGGCGCTTGTTCACATTACAAACGAGGAGAAAAGAAAAAAACAAAACAACGATGAATGTGCAGCTTTTACATATTTATATATATATATATTAAAAAAAAGTGTTTTTCTCACTCACAGAACGTGGTGTCACCTCTCCACCCGAAAAACATTCAACAACGTCAGTCTACAAATCATTTTTCACGGCTCGGTAACAGTTCTCCAGTGTTGATTCTCTTCCCCCAAAATCCCCAAAAACAAAAAGACACACACAGACTCCAAAATATACAGTATTTTTTTTTTTTTACAGTGTTTCTCTCTAGTGTTATCATCTTCTCTCAGTAGTGCGAGACTCTGAAAATAAATACATGTCCCCCGCGGCCCGGGCACCTTTTTACTGGGTCTCTGGAACCCAAAACTAAAAACCTGTGCCGAGCTGAGCGTTTCGGTCGCCCCGAGAGACGGCCGCACAAACAAACTTTTCACCCTGATCGAGTTTTTCTTTTCTTTTCTTGGCCTTGGACTCGCGATTGTGAAACGGCAGATGGGGAGAAAACCAAAAAAACGGAACATTTTGAAGCGAGAGGTCGGCCAGAGTCTTGAAAGCTTTCCGGAAACCCGACTCCGGGGGTTCCGAACCCTCTCGCGCTTTGACCCTCGGGGGGGGGCCGAGGTCAGATCCTGAACAGGAGAAACCGAGAAAGGGTCGCCTCGGAGACCCCGAGGTAACACACACACACACACACACACACACAGAGTGACATTCAATTGTGCATCTGCTCGCGCACCAAAACAGCTGGACGTAACGTAAGGCAAGAAAAGTAACAATAATAATAATGATATTGATAATATTAAGATGTGTGCGAGCACAGTTATGCTGATGTTGCTGATCCAACACTTTGGGGTTGAGACCAGATTTAACCCCTCGCTGGCTGACGTTTAAAGCAGACCAGGCCCCTACGGCGGGGACTTTGTTCCCTTTTAGTGTTGGTACAGGAAACACGCACGCACACACACGCACGCACGCACGCACGCACGCAGATACGGGAGAAAACGCCGGCGGCCACATTCAAAACGATCGTGGCGTTAACAGTCGTGTAGAGGGACGCTGAGGTGTGTGTGTGTGTGTGTGATGGAGGGGAGTGTGTGCAGGCGCGTGCGTGTTTTATGTTGTTACTTTGTGTTATCATCCCTCTCACTCTCACACACACACACACACACGCGCAATTAGACGGAGCTTCAGGCATTGAGCAGCTCGTCTGCGGAGCGTCCAATGGCATCCGGGTTGGAGAGCGGGTCCAGGTCCGCGAACAGGTTGAACCAGGCCGACATGTCTTTGGATGCACCTGGAGCAGCTGTACATGTACACACACGCACACACACACACACACACACACACACACACACACACACACACACACGGCAAGAGAAGGTTCATATTTGTTCATATTTGGGCCTGTGATTTTGTTAGATCATGATTGCTGCGTCTTTCACCACTGGCTGCTGTGCTCGGGGTCGGCTGGGCTGATTGGCTCTGACCAGGGGGGGGCTGCAGGGGCGGGGCCTGGAACATGGGCGGGGTGGACCACCCTGAAAAAAAATAAAGAGGGACAGGTGGGATGAGTGAGTGGGTGAGTGAGTGAGAGCTGCAGTGGGCTCCTCTCCCCACCAGAAGGCGCTCCTCACCGGTGGAGCTGAGGCTGTGGTCCAGCAGCTGGGAGGGCAGGAAGCCGGTGGGGCTGGGCGGGTTGGACGGGGGGCGCACTACGGGAGCCCCCGGGGCGGCGGAGGAGGAAACCCCGGCGGGCTCGAAGAGGCCGAAGGCGTCCTGCCACTCCCTGCTGAACTCCTCGCTGGCCCCCGGGCCCGGGCTCAGCAGGTCTTTGAGGAAGGCCATGTCCCCTCGCTCTCCGTCCTCCTCCTCGGGCCTGAGCCCCGAGCATGCTGGGAGAGAGAGAGAGAGAGAGAGGGAGAGAGGGGGGGAGGGAGTCAGAGCAGAGCAGAGAGTCACACACTGTAACTGACTGTGAACGAGGAAGGAGGTCAGAGCAGGTCAGACCGGCTTTAAGTGGTTTAAAAAAAGAAGAAGAAGAAGAAGAAAAAAAGGCCCAGGAAGAGAGAGGAAGACAGTCCAGGGTGAGAAGCCAGTGGGACACAGCTGCGGCTCGTTGAGCGCTCGTTCAGCTCTGAGGTCTGGATGAGACAGCGCTCTCAGCTCCTACTTCATCTTTATTTGATGTTGTTTTTGTTTGTTTGTTTGTTTGTGTTGTTTGGCCCACACTTCCCATCACCCTCCACCACCCCCCCCCCCCCCTCCTGCATCTGTCATCAGCAGCACCCGGGCATCCTCCTCCTTCACCAAACATTGACACTGAGTCAACGCTGGGCCGTCTTGGTGAGTCACGCTCACACACACACACACACACACACACACACACACACACACACACACACACACACACACACACACACACACACACACACACACACTTAGACACGCACACGCTGGGCATCTGGGGCTGTGTATGTAAGCAGGAGAAGGAGGAAGAGGAGTCCCAGAGAGGTGAGAGAGGAAGCCTGAATCCAGATCCGTATGTTGTGGCCAGGTTTCTGTTACCGGTGGGCAGGGGCGGCAGCAGGAGCAGAGGGGGGGCGTCTCCACCTCCTCCTCCTCCAGCCAGGAGCTGAGGCTGCAGGGGGGCGCTGGGCAGGTCCAGCATCAGGTCGTCGTCCAGGCTGAGCGAGGGGCTGGCGAGGCGGTGGGGGGACGGAGCGGGGGGGGGCGGGGGCGGGTTGGAGCGCTGGGGTCAGAGGATCCGGACCACAGTCAGGACAGACTCTCTCTCCTTCTCTATCTCTCTCTCCTCTCTCTCTCTCTCTCTCTCTCTCAATTCAATTTTCAATTCAAAGCTGCTTTATTAGCATGACTGTTAAATACAGTGTAACATCACATCAAAATAACATTTAGAGTACTAAGAACAATTGGGGAACGGAGGATATGGAATGGGGTAAATGGTAGCATGGAAAACTGCAAACATGTACATACATACATGCATACATACACACATACGCATGCACACTCGTTCACTCATATGTCCCATCCACACACATATGAACGGTTCCACTGCTTAAACTTGTGGATTAGCATAGTAACATTGAAGAACATTGTGATTAAATGTAACAGATCTACTGTCACACTGTAAGTCCAGGTTACTGTCTCAGTGTATGGCAGGCTGCTACATACGGAGCAGCTCTCTCTCTCTGTCTGTCTCTGTCTGTCTTCGACTGTCTCTGTCTCTGTCTGTCTGTCTCTCTCTCTGTCTCTGTGCACACACGTACCTGTGTCGCTGGTCTGGCTCTGTCCGTCACTGCTGTGCCTGGGCTCTGGAAGAGAGTTGGACTGGTTCAGTGACTTCCAGTAAATATGACATATCTCTCACTGTGATATATGGACTATATCAGGGCAGGTAGCCTTTCCAGGTGTTTTGGTTGTATTGTTGTATTGTATTGTTGTTGTATTTATGGTGAATAACTGACAGTCGGAGTCACGTGTTGCACCCAAAGGTTCATTTTTGCCTTTGGTTTGATTTATTCTTTGGGGGCTTTGTTCAGCTGGTCTGAGCTCTGTTGTATGTGTGTGCATGTGTGTATGTATGTAGGTGTGGATTTAATTACAAACTGGGAGGTCTTTCAATGCTTTTTGGGAAGGTTTTTATGAAGTCTTAAGAAGGCATGGAAACCAACTTAAGGATGCCTGAAGATTCCTTGTGCATGCAATTGAACGGCAGAACTACAATTGCATTTAAAAACAGAGAACAAATGTGAAAAGCGAGGGCGATTTTGTACGTTTTCACCATCGTGTTCTTTCCTCACCTGAGTCTGAGGCGCTTCCTGGTGGTTTGTCATCATCCAAGGACACCAGACTGAGGAGGAGGAGGAGGAGGAGGAGGAGGAGGAGGAGGAGGAGGAGGAGAGAGTGAGTTAGTGAGAAGGTGCTTTATCTGGCAGTCGAGCACTCTCACCTACTTTTAGCCTCGCAGTTCGGCAACTATTTGACTTGGAGCTGCAGCCTGGCACCGGGGGGGGGCTGCTATGCTATGCTATGCTATGCTATGCTACAGCTAGCACCGCACTTACTTGCGGGTGAACGTGGGCACGACGTTGCCCTCGCGTTTGATGAAGACGTAGCTGAGGCGTGTGTGTGTGTGTGCGGAGAAACAGAGCAGAGAATGATGAGGAAGAGGAGGAGGAGGGGGGAGGAGAAGGAGGGGGATAGAGTGAGGGGAGTAGAGAGGCGAATCAGAAGCTACCTGTCTGTATTGCTCTGCAGCGCCTCCTCCTTCTTCTCCTCCTTCTTCTGGGCGTCCGACAGCTCCTCCAGGGGGTCCCGCAGGTCCTGCGGAGAGAGGGAGGGCGACACGTGAGGCCCCGGCCTCGGCCTCGGCTCCTCGACCGGCCAGCCGGCCTCAGAGAGGAGACGAGCTCACCACGTACCTTCAGCGTGGTGAACTGGTAGGACACGTGGCCCTGGAAGGCCTCGTGGATGCCCGACATGGCGTGGGCCGTCTTCTCCCAGAACTGCAGCAGCGTGGTCTGGTAGAGAGAGAGAGAGAGAGAGAGAGAGAGAGAGAGAGAGACGCCATGATGTGATCAAAATCGTCGTGTTTCCGTCAATGTTTCGTCCCAGAGAAATCAACGCGTCGTGCCTGGTAGGTGCAGAGCGAGTGCGAGAGCATGTTGCAGCGGCTGGCCCCCAGCATGTCCACCTTCTGACACACGTCGTTCTTCAGCTTCTCGAACTGCGTCTTGGTCCCCCTCACCTGGGCTTGGACCTGGCGATGACACCCTCAGCTTTAGAACCCCTCCCTCTCCCCCTCCTTCTCATTCGTATTATCTTAACGACTGAGAGGAACCGACCTTGCGGAACTTCTCCAGCTGCTTGTAGGTGTCGGGGTCCAGCTCCTGGGACACGTCCTTCATCCAGAGCAGCGCCCCCCGGTACTCGGTGCGCGCCTTCTCCATGCGGCTCACCGTCAGCAGCGTGTCGGCGATGGCCCGCCTCCGGAACGTCTCCACTTCCTGGTGGAGGCGGTGGAGCGGCGGGCACAGCGCCATCCTGTGTGTGCGTGTCGAGAGAGAGAGAGAGAGAGAGAGAGAGAGAGAGAGGGAGGGAGGAAGCAGGTCAGAGGGAGGATGTGGGAGAGGGGGGAGCAGCTTCCTGCCGGACCGGGCTGGCCCGGGATTCAGACCGACCGACCGACCTCTGCTTGGCCGAGGTGCACAGCGCCTTGCTGGTGGCGTCCATCATGTTGCCGGCCTTGGTGCGGTCGTGCTCGGCCTGGAAGCGCAGGAACAGGCCCAGCTCGTTCTCCTCCTGGGACAAACCTGCAGGGGAGGGGGGGGGCGGGGGGAGAAAAGAGCTAGGTTGGAAAATGATTCGAAAATCATTTTCTAATATGGAGCTGGATGTTTTAGTCCCTAAGAGTGAATTCTTTTGCCGATAGAGTGTCTTCTAAAATTAAATTACATTAGTTTGTAGACCAAAAATAATTCAATTTGATGTAAAACAGGGAAATTTATGGGCAAATTAGAGTGGAAATTAACCTTGACATCTTCTTCTAGTCTTTCTTTTCAATTATTTGTCAAATTTCAGACATGCACTCAAAGATCCGACTTTCCCCTCTATCAGACCTGGAGGGCTTATTTTGGAGGCTCTTAATCTTGATCTCCATCTTAAATCTTTGCTTAAAATGCTTCGATCCGGGACCAGATCGATCGACTGGTTGCTGGGGGCCGACGCTGAGGCTTTGTGTCCCGACTCACGCGTGATCCTGTGCTGGTACTTCTCGATCACCTTCAGCAGCTCCGTGCACGTGGACTGGACCGAGCGGAAGAACTGCGGACACCAAAACCAGGCCCGGGGTTAGAGGAGGAGGGGGAAAAAAAACGTCACAGTCTTACCAAATCAAAGCCTGTCGTCCTCATCATCTCTTAACTGGAGACCAGAGGGAGGAGGCGGCTCGCCTCGGTCACTGATTAACCCCAGAATAAACACTGGCCGCCTTCGGCCGAGGGGATAAAAACACCTGTCGGCCCTCCGATCGACTCATCGACGAGGACCGCTCCGGCCGTCTGACTCATCGCAATACGGCTGCGAGATAAACGTCCAGGGGGTGTAGGGTGTGTGTGTGTGTGTGTGGGGGGGGGGGGGGGGGGGGGGGGGGGGGTGGGGGGGGGGGGCCGAAGTGTGGAAAGTTGCGATTAAAATGATAATAATAATAATAAAAAAAAGCAGGCAGGTGAAATTAGGTTTGCTGTGAGGGCCCCCCGGGCCAAATCTAATCTGCTCTGGTGGCCTCGGAGCTCGGAGCAATACGACGGACGAGCTCATCCGGTGTCTGCTGAACTGACACTCTCTCTCTCTCTCCCTCTCTCTCTCCCTCTGTCTGTCTCTGTCTATCTCTCGCTCTGTCTCCCTCTCTCTCTGTCTCTCTCTCTCTCTCCGTCTGTCTGTCTATCTCTCGCTCTGTCTCCCCCTCTCTCTGTCTCCCTCTCTCTACCTCTCTCTC
Organism: Karalla daura; assembly: GCA_029224185.1. NCBI lineage: Eukaryota > Metazoa > Chordata > Actinopteri > Chaetodontiformes > Leiognathidae > Karalla > Karalla daura. The sequence goes on along the minus strand of CM055211.1, from coordinate 1,858,000 downwards.
TCTGTCTGTCCTCCCGTCCTCTGAACAGAAGCAGCAGGGACAACGGGAGCACGGAGCACAGAAGAGGCCCGATCTTGTTCCATCTTGGAAACAAAAGCCTCAGAGTGCAGCTCTGTCTCTCTCTCGCTCTCCCGCTGTAACTCTACCACTGATGACACAGAGCGGAACACATTTGACTCACGGTGACAACAACAATCACAACAATCATGTGACTCGCCGTCACCCCCCCCCCCCCCCCCCCCCCTCCTCCTCCTCCTCCTCCTCCTCCCACCTCCAGCTTGGCGTCCAGGTCGGCGTCCGACGCCACCACGTACTCGTCCTCCTTCTTGCCCGTGGCCTTGATGAGGACCTGCTTGGTCTTCCAGAACTTCTTCTGCATGCGCGCCATCACCGAGCTGTCGTCCCCGAGCATGTCCCCGCCAAACCTGCAGCCCCACACACACACACACACACACACACACACACTCACTGTACTGGCCTGGCCTGTAGATCCACGCCATGGTAATAACCGCGTCATAGGACGTGCTCTTACCCGTCCATCACTGGATATCAGCCGGTCTCCGTTCTGCAAAGGGAGACGGAGAGGATGGTCAGGGTCCACAAACAAGCATGTTTAGGTCACTGAGTGTGTGATGGACAGGGTGTACGCACTCCCTGCCTGTGACCTGGAGGCAGACCCCTGATAGTGTATTATAAAGACACAAAGCAGGTTTGGTGGACGGCTGGACGGCAGATAAGGCTTTTACGATATGATACTGGAAGAGGAGACAGCTGCTGGCTTTTTTTTTTCTTTTTGCCAGGCTGAGCCTGACAGCTGTTTGGACGCTCACGCCGCCTTATAATCGAGTTATAAGCTGTAATTACGGAGCGTTTCAGCAGGAGCAGCAAACCTCACCGGGGGACAGAAAAAGCCGATCCGACACCTGGAGAAGGAAGAGGAGGAGGAGGAGGAGGAGGAGGAGGAGGTTGAGGAGGTGAGGGAGCCAGCTGGCTGTCCTGCAGGTGTCTCGTTACGGCTTAAGCAGCGCGAAATAAAACAGGTAAACTGCGATAACGGGTAAACTCGATCACAAAAACCCGGCACCGCCGCGTCTAGAAATGCTCGGAAAGTGGCGTAAATGAGGCTGGAAGGGGTGGGGGGGGGGGGGTCGGTTCGGGTGGCAGCTTGTGGCGTTAGCATCAGTCGAGCTAACAGCAGGAAGCTGCAGGGGACGCGCGGATGTGGCATCGGGCCGTTTGAAGCGGCCCCGGACCGGGGCGGCGCGGTCCGACCGCGCACGGATCGAACCGGCTGAAGCGTACCTGTTCCTGGGCCGCGACGCGATGGTCCGCGCATCGGTGCCAGCGTCGCTCGGCCGGGCCGCTCTCGCTCCGACAGACGTCGATCACTGACTCACAGGACCCGGATATGCGGAGCGGCTGTAGCGGCGCCTGGACGCCAGGGGGTGCTGTTTGACAACCAGACCGCAGGAAGACTGCGATGCCCTGATAATGTTACAGAAATGCATGTCATTTGTATGTTAATGTATTTCCCGGATCTATCTATCTATCTATCTATCTATCTATCTATCTATCTATCTATCTATCTATCTATCTATCTATCTATCTATCTATCTATCCCTCCATCCCTCCCTCCCTCTCCCCCTTATTTGCTGCTTTTCTGATGATCTTTTCTCCCATGGATTGTACATTTTATAAATATGATCAATGATAAATGTTGTTTTTTGTTTACTTAACCACCGAATTACTCTAATTTTCCCCACTGTGAGAGAACTAAGCTTTTATTGCCATTGTACAAGAACAAAATGCAACTTCTACATGTCTGATAGACTAGGTAAGTTTATTCTTAATTGAGAACTTTGTTTTCATTTGAAAAGAAGGGATTTCAAATGAAAACAAATGATAAAAGATGTGGAATAAACCTTCTTTCACCCCGCAATGGAGAAATTCTAATCAAGTTTAATGTCTGTAAACAAAGACAGCTCGAGCTAATACACATGGCTTTGTTTGTTATTGTTTTCTGTCGAGTTGAATAGACCCCCGATCACTCACACTGACGCTGTCAACCTGGATTGGCTGAATAAAGGAACCTTATTGGTCAAAATCCTGAGTACGTCACCTGCAAAATGGCGTCGTCACGTGACAAGGGTGGACCAATGAGTTTCCTCTGTCAGCTGGACACACCTGCTCTGATCAGCTGGTCTAAGGTTGTCCAGCCTGCAAGCTGGCAGCATATGTGGAGGAGCAGAGAAACGGCCCGACAAAGGTAAAACTTTCTGCCTTTCTGTTCGGAGAAGATTGCCACGAAACCGAACCTCAACCTTCAGCTCGTTCACCTGCTTTGTCCGAGCGTGTCAGACTGGAGGAGGTGCAGCCGCTGAAGAGACGAGAGAGGCGGGAGCAGCTCATGTCTCCATGCAGGTCAGTGACCGAGATTTAGATCATGAACCCGGCAGAGTTCAACTACAAGAACCAGCTCGCATGTAGCAGCTACTGTTTGGAGAAGTTGGTTAGTTAGACACGCATGTGTCAGACCGAGTCGAAGAAAGTTGTTGTCGACACCGATGTGTCAGGGGAAGCAATGTTGCTGTGTAGCTAGCGTTGGCTGACAGTTGTAAAGACTTGCTCGGCTCCTGACATTTCTTTATTGTGACCAAATGGTTTTCACACTGAGGGGTGTGTTCCTGGAGGTCAGGATTAAATGCATTGTGACCTGTCCTTCAGGGAAGCAGTCCTCTGATCCACTGGCAGTGGTCAGAGTGTGCCGTCTTCCTTCTCTGCAGAGAATAAACACTTGGTCCCTGTTCCAGTCTTGCTTTTTGATTTTCCCAGACGCATAGACAGAAGAATTTTTCCACAACTAAATAAATAACACTTTACTGGAGGTGGAGGGACCACAGCACAGTCCAGTGTAAATTCCAAAGAGTGCCTTTCTGTATGAAATTTATTTTGGAGAAAATAAACTTCTTTTATGATATTTAAAGGACCCGTGTCATTGATGTTTATTTTCTTCTTCTCTAATTTCATCTTTGAAAATGTTTTTCTCTACATTGCTGTCATCTGCAGAACTGATGCTTGTAGAAACATAGACAACACTATGAGGAGCACCTTTAACGGGCTCAGTGGTTCATTTGATTATTGCAACGTGTTTATTGTGAATGCAAAACTTGCAGTCTTATTCCAAAAATCTGTTGTAGAATCATTCAGAAGTCGCTAGAGATCTGAAAACAAGGTGAGATATGTGAGCTTTCAGCTCCAAACGTGGCACGATGCATTCATTCTTAATGTGCAAATGTGAAGCAAGCCCTAAAGTATGTTCAAGTGTTTTGTCTCATTAAAAGAATTTTATCTGTAACCACGATGAGTGTCTCATCTGTCATCAGTAAAGACAAAAATCACGAGTTGTGTCTCAGAGGATGAGGTGACATGAGGTGTTGTAGACAGTCAGGGTTGTACATCCACACATGAGCACCAGAGGGCTGGACCATCCAAGGTGTTCAGCACTTGTCAGGGATGTCCCTCCATCCAGGGCTTCCAGGGCTCAAGAGTTGAATTTTGAGATGCTAGATGATATATATATATTGTTTAAACTGCTGTGGATGTGGTGAAATAGCTCACCAGGATAAGAGAAGGCTTGGCTCCTGGTGGACCAGGGTTTGAGTCCTGCCACATCCGGGGAGAATAAGACACAGATGAGACACGTCCGGGGGACGAGACGGAGATGAGAGGGAGGGCTCAGAGTGAAAAAACCAGTGAAAAGGGGGAATTATGTTTTCAAAGGAAATGTCAATGAAGCCATTTTTTCATAAAATCCCCTCGAGGGTGCTGGTGGTTTCGTAGCTACCTATCGAGTCCCGCCCCGAGGTGTCCCTCCCTATCTAGGCCTACTCTACTGAACCGGGTGCTGCAGAGAGAGGCGGGCCCTGTACAGGGCGAATTAGCCTCTTAGCATTACCATATGCTATGCTATGCTATTAGCTTATGCTATGCTATTAGGCTATGCTATGCTATTAGCTTATGCTATGCTATTAGCTTATGCTATGCTATTAGCTTATGCTATGCTATTAGCTTTAGGTAAATGACATTGGGATGGTTACATGCCCAGTGTCGCGGTGGCCTGGCCACCGCTGCAGCACCACGGTTCTCTACTACTACCGGATGTCCCTGGGTTCGCCGGGTGTCAGGCGAACCGCCTGACACCCGGCCTGCGAGACGGAAACCCGCATCAGTACCCACTAGACCAACCAGCTTCAAGTGTGACTGCTAAAAAAAAAAAAAATGTCATATAATATTTCAAAATTGATCAACTAGAGTCCCAGCCCTCTCTCTTCTCCTGCTGAGCTTGTTTTTCACGTGAAAAAGCTGTTCAGAACTCATATTAAGCATCTAACAATGATAAAAGTCGAATAAATATTTGTTATTAAAATAAAATATTTTTGGAACACCCTAGTGAGAGTTGAACCCACAGCCTCCACACAGTAGTCAGGGTCAGTACCCACTACACCATCCAGCTTCAAGCACTCATGTTATCACAGCACCAGAGCATTGGGGCCATTGGGATCTTCTGGTGGAAAGAGGAAAGTTTGCCAAATGACAGCGAGAGGCAGGACTGGAACTCTGGTCTCTCAGGGTCCCAGCCTTCTCCTTTCCCACTGAGCTATTTCATCTGACGAGCTCCAGAGAGCAGAACCAGCAGACTGATGATGATCAGAACTATGGATGGTTGGACATGCCTGAGAAGTGCTGAACACCTTGGATGGTCCAGCCCTCTGGTGCTCATGTGTGGATGTACAACCCTGACTGTCTACAACACCTCATGTCATCTCATCCTCTGAGACACAGCCGATGACTGTCGTCTTTCCTGAAACAGATGAGACACTCATCATGGTCACAAATGAAATTCTTTTGATGAGACAAAACACTTGAGCCCACTTTAGGACTTGTTTGGAGCTTATCTTACATATCTTACCTTGCCAGGTGTCCAGGGAGTCTTCTATGATTCTACAAACGATTTTGTAACAAGAGGGTAGGTTGGATGGTTGGACATGCCCGAGAAGGACTGGACACCTGAGATGGTCCAGCCCTCTGGTGCTCATGTGTGGATGTACAACCCTGACTGTCTACAACACCTCATGTCTCCTCATGTCCACGACCCAGAGGCGGATGGAGGGATATAGAGGCCCCCGACCCCACACACACACACACACACCTGCCCCCTGCACTGGGGGGGGGGGGCGCTTCAGAGTAAATGTCAGAGCGGCTCTACACACACTTTGTCAGCTGTCCCATAGATGTCTTCTCCACGACAGTGTCATGTTGGGGGTGGGTAGTTACGTGTGTGTGTGTGTGTGTGTGTGTGTGTGTGTGTGTGTGTGTGTGTGTGTGTGTGTGTGTTTGGGGTAGCAGCCGATCGGCAAAGCATGAGGCTGCAGGGTGGAAGACAGGTGAAGCCGATGGGTAGCGGTGGGTTGCGAGGGATGGTCTATACAGGCTGCTAGCGGCCGTGACGCCCCCCGGGACTGAGGGGGAAGCAAGAGGAGGAGGAAGAGGCTTCAACGTGGGTCTCAGAACTTCCTTAACGATCTTTCTCCACCGTCCAGAAGAGATGCGCTCTCCGCCTCATGACCGGTGGCAGAGAGTCACCAGAGGACGCGCTGCTGAAGTCGCTGGTTGATGACGTCATGTGTTTTGGTCACATGACCGAGAGAGCCTGTGATTTCGCAGCGGAGCAGCTCGACAGAGGTTAGCACCTTGCTGCCGCTCTGGTCCAAGCGTTCAGCTCGGTGAGCTGCTTTGTCTGGTGTTTAGTTTCCTGTCCGAGTGGAGGAGCTGCAGCCGCTGGAGAGACGAGAGAGACAGGAGCAGCCGATGTCAGTCACCCAGACCTGGAGCGGAGCAGCTTCAGCTACGAGAACCAGCTGGTATGTAGCAGCTAACGTCAGGAGCAGCTAACGTCAGGAGCAGCTAACACAGAGACCCAGCAGCTCAGAGCAGAAAGATATTCTGGCTGTAGGTTTTGTCTGCCTGCGATCAAGCTTCAGCCATCAGTTGTCCACTATTTGTGTTTATCTTTTGTCTTTCTCCTCGTGAGCCTTTTGGTTATTTCAACACTTCATGTTGTGCTTTTTGCTGCCTCTTTCTGTATGAAATGTTCTATGTTTGTATTCAATTTCTTCAAAAATAAACGTCATTTCATGTTTAAAGTATCTATGTGTCATTGATGTTTCTTTTCTTATGGCTCCAATACACACATGCACCTATTGAATTTCAGCTTTATTCAATGTTTGGACACTTATTTCTCTACCTTGCTGCCAGAAACCTTGCTGCCAGCTCCAAACATGCCATGATGCATTCATTCTGAATGTGCAAAGATGCAAATGTGGAGCAAGCCCTAAAGTATGCTCACGTGTTTTGTCTCATCAAAAGAATTTCATCTGTAACCATGATGAGTGCCTCATCTGTCATCAGTAGAGACAAAAATCATGAGTTGTGTCTCAGAGGATGAGGTGGCGTGGGGTGTTGTAGACAGTCAGGGTTGTACATCCACACATGAGCACCAGAGGGTTGGAGGGGGGGGGTCGCGGCCACCAGCAGCCTCTACAGAACCCGCCCTCACAACACACCCCTACCCACCCCTCCAAACCACATTACCCCCCACATACACAACGCCCCCCCCCCCCCCCCCCCCCCCCCGAAAAAAATAAACTGTCGTGGAGAAGACATCTAATGACAGTGGAAAAAGTGCATGTAGAGCCGCTCTGACATCCTCTTTGAAGTGCCCCCCCCACCCAGTCGAGGGGGTGGGGGGGAGAGGGTCTCTATAGACATGAGGTGACATGAGGTGTTGCAGACAGTCAGGGTTGTTCATCCACACATGAGCACCAGAGGGCTGGGCCATCCAAGGTGTTCAGCCCTTCTCAGGCATGTCCGACCATCCATAGTTTTGATCATCAGTCTGCTGGTTCTGCTCTCTGGAGCTCATCAGATGAAATGGCTCAGTGGGAAAGGAGAAGGCTGGGACCCCGGGAGACATGAGTTCCAGTCCTGCCTCTCTCTGTCATTTGGCAAATTTTCCTCTTTCAACCAGAAAATCCCAATGACCCCAATGCTCTGGTGCAATGATAGCATGAGTGCTTGAAGCTGGGTGGTGTAGTGGGTACTGACCCTGACTACTGTGTGGAGAATGTGGGTTCAACTCTCACTAGGGTGTTTAAAAAATATTTTATTTTTATAACAAATATTTATTTGACTTTTATCATTGACAGATGCTTAATATTAGTTCTGAACAGCAATTTCACATGAAAAACTAGCTCAGCAGGAGAAGAGAGAAGGCTGGGACTCTAGTCGATCAATTTTGAAGTATTAGATGATTTTTTTTTTTTTAGCAGTCACACATGCAAAGAAATAGCTCAGCAGGTTAAGACGAGGCTTGAGCTCAGGTTGACTGGTGTTCAAATCCCATCAGGGGGAGGAAGCAGGGAGGAGGGGGTAGAGGGAAAAGAGGGGGTAGAGGGGAGAGGACAAGGAGCAGGTGGAGCAGGGGGTAGAGGGGGGAGGACAAGGAGCAGGAGGTGGAGGGAGGAGAAGAGGAAGGGGAGAGGAGGGAGGAGAAGGGGGTAGAGGAAGGAGTGGCACTGGGCAGGCAAGCATCCCAATGTCATTTACCCAAACCTAATTCCAATAGCCAATCTGGAGCCAAGCCTTCTCTTATCCTGCTGAGCTATATCACCACATCCACAGCAGTTAGGGTTAATCATCTAACATCTCAAAATTCAACCATAGAGCCCTGGAAGCCCTGGATGGAGGGACATCCCTGACAAGTGCTGAACACCTTGGATGGCCCAGCCCTCTGGTGCTCAGGTGTGGATGTACAACCCTGACTGTCTACAACACCTCATGTCATCTCATCCTCTGAGACACAGCTGATGACTGTCGTCTTTCCTGAAACAGATGAGACACTCATCATGGTCACAAATGAAATTCTTTTGATGAGACAAAACACTTGAGCCCACTTTAGGACTTGTTTGGAGCTTATCTTACATATTTTACCTTGCCAGGTGTCCAGGGAGTCTTCTATGATTCTACAAACGATTTCTGTAACAAGAGGGTAGGTTTTACATTTACAAGAATTATTTTGTAACGATCAAATTCACCACAGAGCCTGTTAAACATGCTCCTTATAGTGTTTGTTAGGTTCACGAGGAGAAAGACAAACGATAAACACAAATACCGGACACCTGATGGCTGAAGCTTGACCGCAGGCAGAGAGGAAGGATGCTCAAAACCTACAGCTAAAATATCTTTCTGCTCTGAGCTACTCGGTCGCTGTGTCGGCTGCTCCTGACACCAGCAGCTTCTGCCTCTCTCGTCGCGCTGCTGAAGTCGCTGTTTTGTGACGTCACGTATTTGGTCACATGACCGAGAGAGCCTGTGGAGGAGCAGAGGAGCAGGTCGACAGAGGTTAGCAACCTTCTGCCGCTCTGGTCCAAGCTGTCAGCTCGGTGAGCTGCTTTGTCTGGTGTTTAGTTTCCTGTCCGAGTGGAGGAGCTGCAGCCGCTGGAGAGACGAGAGAGGCAGGAGCAGCCGATGTCAGTCACCCAGACCTGGAGCGGAGCAGCTTCAGCTACGAGAACCAGCTGGTATGTAGCAGCTAACGCCAGGAGCAGCTAACGTCAGGAGCAGCTAACACAGAGACCCAGTAGCTCAGAGCAGAAAGATATTTTGGCTGTAGCTTTTGTCTGCCTGCGATCAAGCTTCAGCCATCAGCTGTCCACTATTTGTCTTTATCTTTTGTCTTTCTCCTCGTCAGCCTTTTGCTTGTTTGTCAGCTTCGTAGAGGTTTGTGTTGTGCTTCTGTCTGCCTCCTTATGAGTGCCGTTTGTTCCTGATCAAATCGTTTCATTTCACTGCTCACCAGTGAAGAGTCATTCATTTGGGTCCCCCTCCCTGAGTTTGTACTCCTGGTCGTATCCGACCACATCAAATGGAGCCTTAACTTTGGTCAGACTGCAAAAGTTTAAACAATGATTAAAAAACCGTTTTGACTTTAAATGGTGGTGGAAATTTTCATTAGATGTGTTTACTTTTAACTGATCTTTGTGTTATAGCCTCTTCCTATATAAAAATGTATCAGCCTCAGTGATCAAAGTATGGGGACTGTGTGGAGGTCCTTCTTAGGATCCTTCACACCTCCTTTATCTGTCCTTTATCTTAATCAAAGTGCCCTGCCCACAGGACACCAGTTGTAAAGACTTGCTCGGCTCCTGACATTTCTTTATTGTGACCAAATGGTTTTCACACTGAGGGGTGTGTTCCTGGAGGTCAGGATTAAATGCATTGTGGCCTGTCCTTCAGGGAAGCAGTCCTCTGATCCACTGGCAGTGGTCAGAGTGTGCCGTCTTCCTTCTCTGCAGAGAATAAACACTTGGTCCCTGTTCCAGTCTTGCTTTTCGATTTTCCCAGACGCATAGACAGAAGAATTTTTCCACAACTAAATAAATAACGCTTTACTGGAGGTGGAGGGACCACAGCACAGTCCAGTGTAAATTCCAAAGAGTGCCTTTCTGTATGAAATTTATTTTGGAGAAAATAAACTTTTTTTATTATATTAAAAGAACCTGTGTCATTGATGTTTATTTTCTTCTTCTCTAATTTCATCTTTGAAAATGTTTTTCTCTACATTGTTGTCCTCTGCAGAACTGATGCTTGTAGAAACATAGACAACACGATGAGGAGCACCTTTAACGGGCTCAGTGGTTAGTTTGATTATTGCAAAGTGTTTGTTGTGAATGCAAAACCTGCAGTCTTATTCCAAAAATCTGTTGTAGAATCATTCAGAACTCGCTAGAGATCTGAAAACAAGGTAAGATATGTGAGCTTTCAGCTCCAAACATGGCATGATGCATTCATTCTTAATGTGCAAATGTGAAGCAAGCCCTAAAGTATGTTCACGTGTTTTGTCTCATCAAAAGAATTTCATCTGTAACCATGATGAGTGTCTCGTCTGTCATCAGTAGAGACAAAAATCATGAGTTGTGTCTCAGAGGATGAGGTGACGTGGGGTGTTGTAGCCTGACAGGGTTGTACATCCACACATGAGCACCAGAGGGTTGGAGGGGGGGGGGGGGGGTCGCGGCCACTTGCAGCCTCTTCAGAACCCGCCCTCGCAACACACCCCTATCCACCCCTCCAAACCACCCCCCCCACACACACACACATACACAACGCCCCCCCCCCCGAAAAAATTAAACTGTCGTGGGGAAGACATTTGATGACAGTGGAAAAAGTGCATGTAGAGCCGCTCTGACATCCTCTTTGAAGTGCCCCCCTACCCAGTCGAGGGGGGGGGGGGGGGGGGCAGCAGCTTCCGTCTCTCTCGTCGCGCTGCTGAAGTCGCTGTTTTGTGACGTCATGTGTTTTGGTCACATGACCGAGAGAGCCTGAGGAGCAGGGGAGCAGGTCGACAGGTTAGCACCTTGCTGCCGCTCTGGTCCAAGCGTTCAGCTCGGTGAGCTGCTTTGTCTGGTGTTTAGTTTCCTGTCCGAGTGGAGGAGCTGCAGCCGCTGGAGAGACGAGAGAGGCAGGAGCAGCCGATGTCAGTCACCCAGACCTGGAGCGGAGCAGCTTCAGCTACGAGAACCAGCTGGTATGTAGCAGCTAACGCCAGGAGCAGCTAACACAGAGCAGAAAGATATTTTGGCTGTAGGTTTTGTCTGCCTGCGATCAAGCTTCAGCCATCAGCTGTCCACTATTTGTCTTTATCTTTTGTCTTTCTCCTCGTCAGCCTTTTGCTTGTTTGTCAGCTTCGTAGAGGTTTGTGTTGTGCTTCTGTCTGCCTCCTTATGAGTGCCGTTTGTTCCTGATCAAATCGTTTCATTTCACTGCTCACCAGTGAAGAGTCATTCACTATGGTCCCCCTCCCTGAGTTTGTACTCCTGGTCGTATCCGACCACATCAAATGGAGCCTTAACTTTGGTCAGACTGCAAAAGTTTAAACAATGATTAAAAAACCGTTTTGACTTTAAATGGTGGTGGAAATTTTCATTAGATGTGTTTACTTTTAACTGATCTTTGTGTTATAGCCTCTTCCTATATAAAAATGTATCAGCCTCAGTGATCAAAGTATGGGAACTGTGTGGAGGTCCTTCCTAGGATCCTTCACACCTCCTTTATCTGTCCTTTATCTTAATCAAAGTGCCCTGCTCACAGGACACCAGTTGTAAAGACTTGCTCGGCTCCTGACATTTCTTTATTGTGACCAAATGGTTTTCACACTGAGGGGTGTGTTCCTGGAGGTCAGGATTAAATGCATTGTGGCCTGTCCTTCAGGGAAGCAGTCCTCTGATCCACTGGCAGTGGTCAGAGTGTGCCGTCTTCCTTCTCTGCAGAGAATAAACACTTGGTCCCTGTTCCAGTCTTGCTTTTCGATTTTCCCAGACGCATAGACAGAAGAATTTTTCCACAACTAAATAAATAACGCTTTACTGGAGGTGGAGGGACCACAGCACAGTCCAGTGTAAATTCCAAAGAGTGCCTTTCTGTATGAAATTTATTTTGTAGAAAATAAACTTTTTTTATTATATTAAAAGAACCTGTGTCATTGATGTTTATTTTCTTCTTCTCTAATTTCATCTTTGAAAATGTTTTTCTCTACATTGTTGTCCTCTGCAGAACTGATGCTTGTAGAAACATAGACAACACTATGAGGAGCACCTTTAACGGGCTCAGTGGTTAGTTTGATTATTGCAAAGTGTTTGTTGTGAATGCAAAACCTGCAGTCTTATTCCAAAAATCTGTTGTAGAATCATTCAGAACTCGCTAGAGATCTGAAAACAAGGTAAGATATGTGAGCTTTCAGCTCCAAACATGGCATGATGCATTCATTCTTAATGTGCAAATGTGAAGCAAGCCCTAAAGTATGCTCAAGTGTTTTGTCTCATCAAAAGAATTTCATCTGTAACCATGATGAGTGTCTCGTCTGTCATCAGTAGAGACAAAAATCATGAGTTGTGTCTCAGAGGATGAGGTGACGTGGGGTGTTGTAGCCTGACAGGGTTGTACATCCACACATGAGCACCAGAGGGCTGGAGGGGGGGGGATCGCGGCCACTTGCAGCCTCTTCAGAACCCGCCCTCGCAACACACCCCTATCCACCCCTCCAAACCACCCCCCCCCACACACACACACATACACAACGCCCCCCCCCCCGAAAAAATTAAACTGTCGTGGGGAAGACATTTGATGACAGTGGAAAAAGTGCATGTAGAGCCGCTCTGACATCCTCTTTGAAGTGCCCCCCTACCCAGTCGAGAGGGGGGGGGGCAGCAGCTTCCGTCTCTCTCGTCGCGCTGCTAAAGTCGCTGTTTTGTGACGTCATGTGTTTTGGTCACATGACCGAGAGAGCCTGAGGAGCAGGGGAGCAGGTCGACAGGTTAGCACCTTGCTGCCGCTCTGGTCCAAGCGTTCAGCTCGGTGAGCTGCTTTGTCTGGTGTTTAGTTTCCTGTCCGAGTGGAGGAGCTGCAGGCGCTGGAGAGACGAGAGAGGCAGGAGCAGCCGATGTCAGTCACCCAGACCTGGAGCGGAGCAGCTTCAGCTACGAGAACCAGCTGGTATGTAGCAGCTAACGCCAGGAGCAGCTAACACAGAGCAGAAAGATATTTTGGCTGTAGGTTTTGTCTGCCTGCGATCAAGCTTCAGCCATCAGCTGTCCACTATTTGTCTTTATCTTTTGTCTTTCTCCTCGTCAGCCTTTTGCTTGTTTGTCAGCTTCGTAGAGGTTTGTGTTGTGCTTCTGTCTGCCTCCTTATGAGTGCCGTTTGTTCCTGATCAAATCGTTTCATTTCACTGCTCACCAGTGAAGAGTCATTCATTTGGGTCCCCCTCCCTGAGTTTGTACTCCTGGTCGTATCCGACCACATCAAATGGAGCCTTTACTTTGGTCAGACTGCAAAAGTTTAAACGATGATTAAAAAACCGTTTTGACTTTAAATGGTGGTGGAAATTTTCATTAGATGTGTTTACTTTTAACTGATCTTTGTGTTATAGCCTCTTCCTATATAAAAATGTATCAGCCTCAGTGATCAAAGTATGGGAACTGTGTGGAGGTCCTTCCTAGGATCCTTCACACCTCCTTTATCTGTCCTTTATCTTAATCAAAGTTCCCTGCTCACAGGACACCAGTTGTAAAGACTTGCTCGGCTCCTGACATTTCTTTATTGTGACCAAATAGTTTTCACACTGAGGGGTGTGTTCCTGGAGGTCAGGATTAAATGCATTGTGACCTGTCCTTCAGGGAAGCAGTCCTCTGATCCACTGGCAGTGGTCAGAGTGTGCTGTCTTCCTTCTCTGCAGAGAATAAACACTTGGTCCCTGTTCCAGTCTTGCTTTTTGATTTTCCCAGACGCATAGACAGAAGAATTTTTCCACAACAAAATAAATAACGCTTTACTGGAGGTGGAGGGACCACAGCACAGTCCAGTGTAAATTCCAAAGAGTGCCTTTCTGTATGAAATTTATTTTGGAGAAAATAAACTTCTTTAATGATATTTAAAGGACCCGTGTCATTGATGTTTATTTTCTTCTTCTCTAATTTCATCTTTGAAAATGTTTTTCTCTACATTGTTGTCCTCTGCAGAACTGATGCTTGTAGAAACATAGACAACACTATGAGGAGCATCTTTAAACGGGCTCAGTGGTTAATTTGATTATTGCAACGTGTTTATTGTGAATGCAAAACTTGCAGTCTTATTCCAAAAATCTGTTGTAGAATCATTCAGAAGTCGCTAGAGATCTGAAAACAAGGTGAGATATGTGAGCTTTCAGCTCCAAACATGGCATGATGCATTCATTCTTAATGTGCAAATGTGAAGCAAGCCCTAAAGTATGTTCAAGTGTTTTGTCTCATTAAAAGAATTTTATCTGTAACCACGATGAGTGTCTCATCTGTCATCAGTAAAGACAAAAATCACGAGTTGTGTCTCAGAGGATGAGGTGACATGAGGCGTTGTAGACAGTCAGGGTTGTACATCCACACATGAGCACCAGAGGGCTGGACCATCCAAGGTGTTCAGCACTTGTCAGGGATGTCCCTCCATCCAGGGCTTCCAGGGCTCTATAGTTGAATTTTGAGATGCTAGATGATATATATATTGTTTAAACTGCTGTGGATGTGGTGAAATAGCTCATCAGGATAAGAGAAGGCTTGGCTCCTGGTGGACCAGGGTTTGAGTCCTGCCACCTCAACTGTTCTTTGGTGAGTTTTCGTCCTTCCACCAGAAGATCCCAATGCTCTGGTGCTATGTGAAGGAGATGTTTGAAGCTGGATGGTGTAGTGGCTAGAGATGTGGGCTTCCACGTCAGCAGCGGGGGTTCGAGTCCCCCTGAGGACACATCCGGGGAGAATAAGACACAGATGAGACACGTCCGGGGGACGAGACGGAGATGAGAGCGGAGGGCTCAGAGTGAAAAAACCAGTGAAAAGGGGGAGTTATGTTTTCAAAGGAAATGTCAATGAAGCCATTTTTTCATAAAATCCCCTCGAGGGTGCTGGTGGTTTCGTAGCTACCTATCGAGTCCCGCCCCGAGGTGTCCCTCCCTATCTAGGCCTACTCTACTGAACCGGGTGCTGCAGAGAGAGGCGGGCCCTGTACAGGGCGAATTAGCCTCTTAGCATTACCATATGCTATGCTATGCTATTAGCTTATGCTATGCTATGCTATTAGGCTATGCTATGCTATTAGCTTATGCTATGCTATTAGCTTATGCTATGCTATTAGCTTTAGGTAAATGACATTGGGATGGTTACATGCCCAGTGTCGCGGTGGCCTGGCCACCGCTGCAGCACCACGGTTCTCTACTACTACCGGATGTCCCTACCGGGAGGCGAACCGCCTGACACCCGGCCTGCGAGACGGAAACCCGCATCAGTACCCACTAGACCAACCAGCTTCAAGTGTGACTGCTAAAAAAAAAAAAATGTCATATAATATTTCAAAATTGATCAACTAGAGTCCCAGCCCTCTCTCTTCTCCTGCTGAGCTTGTTTTTCACGTGAAAAAGCTGTTCAGAACTCATATTAAGCATCTAACAATGATAAAAGTCGAATAAATATTTGTTATTAAAATAAAATATTTTTGGAACACCCTAGTGAGAGTTGAACCCACAGCCTCCACACAGTAGTCAGGGTCAGTACCCACTACACCATCCAGCTTCAAGCACTCATGTTATCACAGCACCAGAGCATTGGGGCCATTGGGATCTTCTGGTGGAAAGAGGAAAGTTTGCCAAATGACAGCGAGAGGCAGGACTGGAACTCTGGTCTCTCAGGGTCCCAGCCTTCTCCTTTCCCACTGAGCTATTTCATCTGACGAGCTCCAGAGAGCAGAACCAGCAGACTGATGATGATCAGAACTATGGATGGTTGGACATGCCTGAGAAGTGCTGAACACCTTGGATGGTCCAGCCCTCTGGTGCTCATGTGTGGATGTACAACCCTGACTGTCTACAACACCTCATGTCATCTCATCCT
>CM055211.1:1826846-1842373 GCA_029224185.1 Karalla daura | reverse complement strand
TGAAATTCTTTTGATGAGACAAAACACGTGAGCATACTTTAGGGCTTGCTCCACATTTGCATCTTTGCACATTCAGAATGAATGCATCATGGCATGTTTGGAGCTGGCAGCAAGGTTTCTGGCAGCAATGTAGAGAAA
The DNA here is from genome assembly GCA_029224185.1 of Karalla daura. Classification (NCBI taxonomy): domain Eukaryota; kingdom Metazoa; phylum Chordata; class Actinopteri; order Chaetodontiformes; family Leiognathidae; genus Karalla; species Karalla daura. Next base: position 1,842,235 of record CM055211.1, on the reverse strand, counting down.
TAAGTGTCCAAACATTGAATAAAGCTGAAATTCAATAGGTGCATGTGTGTATTGGAGCCATAAGAAAAGAAACATCAATGACACATAGATACTTTAAACATGAAATGACGTTTATTTGTGAAGAAATTGTATAAAAACATTGAACATTTCATACAGAAAGAGGCAGCAAAAAAGCACAACATGAAGTGTTGAAATAGCCAAAAGGCTGACGAGGAGAAAGACAAAAGATAAACACAAATAGTGGACAACTGATGGCTGAAGCTTGATCGCAGGCAGACAAAACCTACAGCCAGAATATCTTTCTGCTCTGAGCTACTGGGTCTCTGTGTTAGCTGCTCCTGACGTTAGCTGCTACATACCAGCTGGTTCTCGTAGCTGAAGCTGCTCCGCTCCAGGTCTGGGTGACTGACATCGGCTGCTCCTGCCTCTCTCGTCTCTCCAGCGGCTGCAGCTCCTCCACTCGGACAGGAAACTAAACACCAGACAAAGCAGCTCACCGAGCTGAACGCTTGGACCAGAGCGGCAGCAAGGTGCTAACCTCTGTCGACCTGCTCCGCTGCGAAATCACAGGCTCTCTCGGTCATGTGACCAAAACACATGACGTCATCAACCAGCGACTTCAGCAGCGCGTCCTCTGGTGACTCTCTGCCACCGGTCATGAGGCGGAGAGCGCAGTCCAGCTCTTCTGGACGGTGGAGAAAGATCGTTAAGGAAGTTCTGAGACCCACGTTGAAGCCCCCCCCCCCCCTTCAAATACACACACACACACACACACACACACACACACACATGCAACTGCAAAGTGCGTGTAGCGCCCCCCCCTCCCCAGTGCAGGGAGCAGGTGTGTGTGTGTGTTGTGTGTGTGTGTGGGGTGGGGGGGCCTCTATATCCCCCCACCCGTCTCTGGGCCGTGGACATGAGGAGACATGAGGTGTTGTAGACAGTCAGGGTTGTACATCCACACATGAGCACCAGAGGGCTGGACCATCCAAGGTGTTCAGCACTTCTCAGGCATGTCCGACCATCCATAGTTCTGATCATCATCAGTCTGCTGGTTCTGCTCTCTGGAGCTCGTCAGATGCAATAGCTCAGTGGGAAAGGAGAAGGCTGGGACCCTGAGAGACCAGAGTTCCAGTCCTGCCTCTCTCTGTCATTTGGCAAACTTTCCTCTTTCCACCAGAAGATCCCAATGGCCCCAATGCTCTGGTGCTGTGATAACATGAGTGCTTGAAGCTGGATGGTGTAGTGGGTACTGACCCTGACTACTGAGTGGAGACTGTGGGTTCAACTCTCACTAGGGTGTTTAAAAACAAATATTTATTTGACTTTTATCATTGTTAGATGCTTTAATATGAGTTCTGAACAGCTTTTTCACGTGAAAAACAAGCTCAGCAGGAGAAGAGAGAGGGCTGGGACTCTAGTCGATCAATTTTGAAGTATTAGATGATATATATATATATATATATATTTTTTTTTTTTTTAGCAGTCACACACACAATAGCTCAGTAGGTTAAGATGAGGCCGTTTCCCATCACCGTTTGTGGTGTTAACCACATCTTCTTCCTTCCTTCCTTCCTCCCCACTGACAGGTAAAGGCAGGCTGAGGCAGCTCAGTGCTTGAAGCAGATCAAGGAGCGTCGGCGGGCCAAAATAAAAGCTTTGTGGGCCCCAAATTGGGTTGCTGTGACTTCGCCCCTACAGCCTGACTGTGCTGTCCTCACAGCAAGACCCCTGCCACTGTATTGTGTTCTTCTCTACCGTCTTAAAAAGAACAAGACTCCTGCCACTCTCCTCTTCACAACACTCCCACTACTCTCTTCTAATTTGGGACACGTACACGTCCAACATCACAATAAGACACAAACGCCTTTGATTGCACTCGTTTATTTGTCTCCCAACGTCTCGTCAGAGAAAAGCGAGCAGTTGCTGCTCACACAGCTGACGTCATTTCTCCCAGTGACTCAGCTCGGAGTTGTTCCGGCTCCGCACGTCGACACCCCGGACAAGACGACGGTCCAGGGGGGTCGAACGGGAGCTAGGCTACAAACCTACAACCCGATTGCAGGTGAAACCCCGACATCCATCCCGGAGGATGTGAGCAGAAGCTCCTTCTCTGTCCCCAAGGTGACAGGATCCAATCCAGGGGTCACTGGTAAACTCTCCATAATGCTGCAGACAGGCTGACGCGATCCACCCGAAGCTGTGAAATACATCACAAGGAACATAGATATACACAGAAAGCCCAGGAGGGTCCTCACAGGGCGGCCACCTTCCCACAGTCGAGCGTCCTGGCAGAGTCTGAGGAGCCTGGCGTAGACAGAGGTGAGGTCAGTGATCCGCCCCACAGTCACTGCTCTGATCTCGCGGACCTCAGGACAGATTTACAAATGGCTTGGTTTCTTCAAAACATTCAGAACACAGGTTGAGAAGAGTCAACACCGACATCCCGAGGGCCTCAGGTCTCGGTTTTACCTCAGCTGTGCCGTTTCTCCGCTCCAGACCTTCCCGGGCAACGACTCTCATTTGCCACTGGCCACGTGACCAAAACAACGACGCCGCGAACCAGAGGGTTCATCACCGCAACTGACTGAGGCGGCGCCGCATGACACGCGGAGTTACAATCATCAAGCGTAACCTAACACTGAATGCAGGAAAAGTATGCTCACGTGAAGATTTAATACGTGTACAGGCGTCTACGGACATGAATCAGACAATAGCACTACCAAAATTTCTGTCAAGATGAGTACATTGCACACACCATCTCTCTTCTTTCTGCGATAGTGATGTCACGGGGTGTGATCTACTGCGGGAAACGTCTTTATTTCTTCCCTCACTGCGTTATCATCACAGTGGAAGGACGTGTCTTTCATGAAGCGATGGGAGAATATGTCTTTGGTCTCAGTTTCCCAGTTGAAGCAGCAAAAGTAGGCGAGCATCCAGAGCCCTGGGCCAGTCTTCCTGCCCTCCCCCGCCGGTCGTCTCTCTCTCGCCTCGACTGCGCGCAGAGACTGTCCCACGCCGGCAGACCCCCCCAGCTGTCGCTCCGTCCTCGTCCTGGCCCCCCCCCTGCTTCCGTATCAGCGTCTGACCTCATCATCGTCAACCCCCTTCACGTCTCCATGCGGGGCGACAACAACATAGACAGCACCCGACGTCTGCTCATTCCGTGAACATTGAGTACGGTCTGTGGTTCGTGTCCTTCACCCAGCTCCTGCTTCGTCTGGGTCAGGGTCAGGGTCAGGGTCAGGGTCAGGGTCAGGGTCAGGGTTAGTTCTACTGCAACACATGTTCTCCGGTAATACAGCAGACACAGGGTTAAATCAGGTGAACAGAACATAAATGCCTAATATATGGGCCAGATCACAATGCATTTCTCTCTTACCATCTACCATTCCAACACAAGACTAGAGTCAGTGTTCTCCTGACTGAGGCTCTATGTGAGCTCGACTAGTAGACACACAGGTGGACTAGTAGACACACAGGTGGACTAGTAGACACACAGGTCGGGGAACTTCATCTGGTGCAGGGGGGTAGAGCGGGGGGGCGAGTGTCCCGATGGAGACGGTGGACCGTGAGCCATCATGTCAAACACCTGGTCCAGTTTGGACTGCAGCAGAGACTTCTGGAACACACAAAGCTGGAGGTCAACACCCACCCAACCCGAGGTCAGAGGTCACTCTCTCCGAGCTGGAGGTCGGAGGACACTCTCTCCTAGCTGGAGGTCAGAGGACACTCTCTCCTAGCTGGAGGTCAGAGGACACTCTCTCCCGGCTGGAGGTCAGAGGACACTCTCTCCTAGCTGGAGGACAGAGGTCACTCACCCTAGCTCCACACTGAGCAGCGATCTCCTCAAACGGAGCTGTCTGGAACTTCTCCACCAGGAGCAGCCGCCGTCTCCGCTCCTCCTCCTCCACGGGCCCCTGGTCCTCTGAACACACACACACACACACATCAGTCGAGACAGGAGCTGATTCAGACTCATATCTTCCCTCAACATAACAATAATAATTATCTTACACTTTGTATGTTTGAGTACAACCGGGAAGAAGGCCAACACTCACCGATGGTGCTCTTCAACGTCTCAAAGGTGATGATCTGGGTCTGAGGCTGCAACACACACACACACACACACACACACACACACACACAGTCAGGCCTGACACGGGCCTGCCAGGAAGGGCCCGGCCGATCGGCTACTCTGATTGACAGACCTGCTGCATGTCGGCGCTCTGAGGGTCCATGTCCATCTGGACGGAGACGATGTCTACGATGCTCTTCCTCTTGGAGAGACGGTCTTCATCTGAGACACAAACATGTTGCTTTTGATAAATAAATTGAGCTATTTGTGTGTTTTGTGTGTGTGTGTGTGTGTGTGTGTGTGTACCTGTCAGTTGAGGTGTGTACGGCGTGTTGAGGCGCTCAGCGTGTGTGCTGTAGCTGCCTCCCGTCAGAGCCTCAAACATCTGTGATTGGTCGAAGAGAAGCAGCTGGTCCAGCTTCAGATCCCCTGCAGGGAACCTGGCACACACACACACACACATACACACAGTCAGACTGTGTAACAGACCTAATCACAGGTGTACTCGGTGTTAGACTTGGTTAGTGTCCAAGCTTCATCCAACAAGGACTGAGGAACTGATGATCTCTCCATCTCCATCCTCTGGGGCAGAGCATCTTCTGTTGGGACAGCTCTCTAACCCCAACAGCTCCAAATGTTAACTTTGATAAACTTTACCAGCTGGACATGGAGACAAGCTCTCTAACTAGTCTCATGAGTTGGAGTTAACGTACAGTTGTGTGTGTATGTGTGTGTGTGTGTGTGTGTGTGTGTGTGTGTGTGTGTGTGTGTGTGTGTCAGTACCTGGGGCAGTCACAGAGAGCGTGTGCAGGCAGCAGGTGAGGAGCATTCTTCTCTCGCTGCTCAATCACCTGCACAAACACATCAAACCTTCACCATTTGTTCAGTGTTGGTCTCAGAGTTAGCATAGAGTTAGCTCAGAGTTAGCTTCGAGTTAGCTCCGAATTAGCTAAGAGTTAGCTACGAGTTAGCTCAGAGTTTGCTCAGAGTTTGCTCAGAGTTTGCTCAGTGTTGGATCAGTGTCTGTTCAGTGTTAGCACAGTTACCTCAGAGTTAGCACAGTTAGCCCAGAGTTAGCACAGAGTTAGCTTCGAGTTAGCTCCGAATTAGCTGAGAGTTAGCTACGAGTTAGCTCAGAGTTTGCTCAGTGTTGGATCAGTGTCTGTTCAGTGTTAGCACAGTTACCTCAGAATTGGCTCAGAGTTACCTCAGAGTTAGCTCAGAGGTAGCTCAGAGTTAGCACAGAGTTAGCTCAGAGTTAGCACAGAGTTAGCCCAGAGTTAGCTCAGAGTTAGCTTCGAGTTAGCTCCGAATTAGCTGAGAGTTAGCTATGAGTTAGCTCAGAGTTTGCTCAGTGTTGCATCAGTGTCTGTTCAGTGATAGCACAGTTACCTCAGAATTGGCTCAGAGTTAGCTCAGAGTTAGCTCAGAGTTAGCACAGAGTTAGCTCAGAGTTAGCTTTGAGTTAGCTCCGAATTAGCTGAGAGTTATCTACGAGATAGCTCAGAGTTTGCCCAGTGTAGGATCAGTGTCTGTTCAGTGTTAGCACAGCTACCTCAGAATTGGCTCAGTTTGCACAGAGTTAGTTCAGAGTTAGCTCCGAGTTAGCTCAGAGTTAGCTAAGAGTTAGCTTCGAAGTAGCTCCGAATTAGCTGAGAGTTAGCTACGAGCTAGCTCAGAGTTTGCTCAGTGTTGGATCAGTGTCTGTTCAGTGCTAGCACAGTTACCTCAGAATTGGCTCAGAGTTACCTCAGAGTTAGCTCAGAGTTAGCTCAGAGTTAGCACAGAGCTAGCTCAGAGATAGCACAGAGTTAGCTCCGAAATAGCTGAGAGTTAGATACGAGTTAGCGCAGAGTTTGCTCAGTGTTGGATCAGTGTCTGTTCAGTGTGAGCACAGTTACCTCAGAATTGGCTCAGAGGTACCTCAGAGTTAGCTCAGAGTTAGCTCAGAGTTAGCATAGAGTTAGCTCAGAGTTAGCACAGTTAGCTCCGAATTAGCTGAGAGTTAGCTCAGAGTTAGCACAGAGTTTGCTCAGTGTTGGATCAGTGTCTGTTCAGTGTTAGCACAGTTACCTCAGAATTGGCTCAGTTAGCACAGAGTTAGCACAGAGTTAGCTCAGAGTTAGCTCAGAGTTAGCTCAGAGTTAGCTAAGAGTTAGCTTTGAATTAGCTCCGAATTAGCTGAGAGTTAGCTACGAGTTAGCTCAGAGTTTGCTCAGTGTTGGATCAGTGTCTGTTCAGTGTTAGCACAGTTACCTCAGAATTGGCTCAGAGATACCTCAGAGTTAGCTCCAAGTTAGCTCAGAGTTAGCTCAGAGTTAGCACAGAGATAGCTCAGAGTTAGCTTTGAGCTAGCTCCGAATTAGCTGAGAGTTAGCTACGAGTTAGCTCAGAGTTTGCTCAGTGATGGATCAGTGCCTATTCAGTGTTAGCACAGTTACCTCAGAATTGGCTCAGTTAGCACAGAGTTAGCTCAGAGTTAGCTCAGAGTTAGCTCAGAGTTAGCTAAGAGTTAGCTTTGAATTAGCTCCGAATTAGCTGAGAGTTAGCTACGAGCTAGCTCAGAGTTTGCTCAGTGTTGGATCAGTGTCTGTTCAGTGTTAGCACAGTTACCTCAGAGTTAGCACAGAGTTAGTTCAGAGCTAGCTCAGAGTTAGCACAGAGTTAGCTCAGAGTTAGCACAGAGTTAGCTCAGAGTAAGCACAGAGTTATCTACGAGTTAGCTCATTGTTAGCTCAGAGTTTGCTCAGAGTTAGCACAGAGTTAGCTCAGAGTTTGCTGAGTGTTGCTCAGTGTTGGCTCAGTGTGAGGTCAGAGTTAGCTCAGAGTTGGCTCAGTGTTGGCTCAGTGTTGGCTCAGTTTTGGCTCAGAGTTAGTAAAGAGTTAGCTCAGAGTTAGCTTCGAGTTAGCTCCGAAGTAGCTGAGAGTTAGCTACGAGTTAGCTCAGAGTTTGCTCAGTGTTAGATCAGTGTTGGATCAGTGTTGGATCAGTGTCTGTTCAGTGTTAGCACAGTTGCCTCAGAGTTAGCACAGTTAGCCCAGAGTTAGCCCAGAGTTAGCACAGAGTTAGCTCCGAATTAGCTGAGAGTTAGCGACGAGTTAGCTCAGAGTTGGCTCAGTGTTGGATCAGTGTCTGTTCAGTGTTAGCACAGTTACCTCAGAGTTAGCACAGTTAGCCCAGAGTTAGCACAGAGTTAGCTCAGAGTTAGCACAGAGTTAGCTCAGAGTTAGCTCAGAGTTAGCACAGAGTTAGCTCCAAATTCGCTGAGAGTTAGCTGCGAGTTAGCTCAGAGTTTGCTCAGTGTTGGATCAGTGTCTGTTCAGTGCTAGCAGTTACCTCAGTTTGCACAGTTAGCCCAGAGTTAGCCCAGAGTTAGCACAGAGTTAGCACAGAGTTAGCTTCGAGTTAGCTCTGAATTAGCTGAGAGTTAGCTGCGAATTAGCTCAGAGTTTGCTCAGTGTTGGATCAGTGTCTGTTCAGTGGTAGCACAGTTACCTCAGTTAGCACAGTTAGCCCAGAGTTAGCCCAGAGTTAGCCCAGAGTTAGCCCAGAGTTAGCTCAGAGTTAGCACAGAGTTAGCTCCGAATTAGCTGAGCGTTAGCTACGAGCTAGCTCAGAGTTGGCTCAGTGTTGGATCAGTGTCTGTTCAGTGTTAGCACAGTTACCTCAGAGTTAGCACAGTTAGCCCAGAGTTAGCACAGAGTTAGCTCAGAGTTAGCCCAGAGTTAGCTCAGAGTTAGCACAGAGTTAGCTCCGAATTAGCTGAGAGTTAGCTACGAGTTAGCTCAGAGTTGGCTCAGTGTTGGATCAGTGTCTGTTCAGTGTTAGCACAGATACCTAAGAGTTAGCACAGTTAGCCCAGAGTTAGCACAGAGTTAGCTCAGAGTTAGCACAGAGTTAGCTCAGAGTTAGCTCAGAGTTAGCACAGAGCTAGCTCCAAATTCGCTGAGAGTTAGCTGCGAGTTAGCTCAGAGTTTGCTCAGTGTTGGATCAGTGTCTGTTCAGTGCTAGCAGTTACCTCAGTTTGCACAGTTAGCCCAGAGTTAGCCCAGAGTTAGCACAGAGTAAGCTCAGAGTTAGCTTCGAGTTAGCTCCGAATTAGCTGAGAGTTAGCTACGAGTTAGCTCAGAGTTTGCTCAGAGTTTGCTCAGTGTTGGATCAGTGTTGGATCAGTGTCTGTTCAGTGTTAGCACAGTTACCTCAGAGTTAGCACAGTTAGCTCAGAGTTAGCACAGAGCTAGCTTCAAGTTAGCTCAGAGTTAACTCCGAATTAGCTGAGAGTTAGCTACGAGTTAGCTCAGAGTTTGCTCAGTGTTGGATCAGTGTCTGTTCAGTGTTAGCACAGTTACCTCAGAATTGGCTCAGAGTTAGCACAGAGTTAGCACAGAGTTAGCTCAGAGTTAGCTCTGAGTTAGCACAGAGTTAGCTCCAAATTCGCTGAGAGTTAGCTGCGAGTTAGCTGCGAGTTAGCTCAGTGTTGGATCAGTGTCTGTTCAGTGGTAGCAATTACCTCAGTTAGCACAGTTAGCCCAGAGTTAGCTCAGAGTTAGCACAGAGTTAGCTCAGAGTTGGATCAGTGTCTGTTCAGTGTTTGCACAGTTACCTCAGAGTTAGCACAGTTAGCCCAGAGTTAGCTCAGAGTTAGCACAGTTAGCCCAGAGTTAGCTCAGAGTTAGCTTCGAGTTAGCCCTGAATTAGCTGAGAGTTAGCAACGAGTTAGCTCTGAATTAGCTGAGAGTTAGCAACGAGTTAGCTCAGAGTTTGCTCAGAGTTTGCTCAGTGTCTGTTCAGTGTTAGCACAGTTACCTCAGAGTTAGCACAGTTAGCCCAGAGTTAGCACAGAGTTAGCTCAGAGTTAGCACAGAGTTAGCTCTGAATAAGCTGAGAGTTAGCTAGGAGTTAGCTCAGAGTTTGCTAAGAGTTTGCTCAGTGTTGGATCAGTGTCTGTTCAGTGTTAGCACAGTTACCTCAGAGTTATCTATCTATCTATCTATCTATCTATCTATCTATCTATCTATCTATCTATCTATCTATCTATCTATCTATCTATCTATCTATCTATCTCGAGCCACCCCCTCACCTGTGCTATGTGCCCCCCCAGTGGGGGGGGCGGGCCCAGCTGTCCCAGCAGGTGTAGAGCAGCAGCACACACGCTGTGGATGCTGCAGCGGTTGGCCACTGACAGACCCTCCTGATTGGACAGGGCCAGCTCCTGAGCAGCCAATCAGAGCACAGCGTGAACATGGGGGGGGGGGGGTATGTGTGTGTGTGTGTGTGTTTGTGTGTGTGTGTGTGTGTGTCTCACCTGCAGGGCCAGCAGCAGCCGCAGCAGGTCAACACACACCTCCTCGGTGAACAGCTCCAGGCCAATCACAGCCAGCAGAGTGACCACAGCCTGGTAGTGGCTCCGCCCACTGCTCTCCTCCCGACACGTCAGGAACACGTGTCTGTACAGCCGCTGGGCGTGCTGCACGCACACGCACACACACGCACACACGCACGCACGCACGCACGCACGCACGCACACAGTCAGTCATCCAGTCAGTGGAAGCTGATTGGCCGAGGCGCTGACTCACCTTCCTCATGAACAGCTGATCCTGACGAGAACACCTGTCAGCCCGGAGCTGCAGCAGCGACACGTCCAGCAGCCCGCTGCACACGCACACACACACACACACACACACACACACACACAGAGTCAGTATCAGTACCTGGCTGCGCCCCCTCCCCTCCTGTGTGTGTGTGTGTGTGCACCTGGCCCCGCCCAGCCGGGCCGTGTTGTGGCGGCGGTCCAGCAGCGAGGTGAGGAGGCGGAGCACCAGGAGGCGGATGTGGGCGTCGTCCATCAGGGACGAGGACAGCAGCGGCTGCAGGAAGGACGAGGGCAGCGCCATCAGCAGGTTGCTGCTGTCGTAGCGCTCCGACACCTGTGGGGGCGGAGCCACAGACGCACAGGTCACACAGGCCAGCGGAGGGCAGAGGTCAGAGGTCGGCCTGAGGGGGCGGAGTCAGACCAACCTGCAGCAGAGACTTGAGCAGCATCTCCTGGATCATCCTGGAGCCTTCAAACCTGCACGCACACACACGCACACACACACACTTTAGAAGCCTTCTTATCTCCTCTTGATGGTTGATTGTGGGCGGGATCAGCAGAGTGGGCGGGGCCTACCCGGCATTGGGCGAGCCCAGGGCGGGGTAGATGCCGGGGACGGGGACTCGTCCCATGATGAAGAGCATGACCTCTGACCTCTGGTAGACGGGCAGCGTGTTGGCGAAGGAGCCTGGGGGGGGGAGGGGGGGGGGGGGGGGCGGAGTCACACAGAGCTGCAGCGCCGTGATTGGTGCGCGGGCGGCGACCTCACCGATGGTCTGGACGACGGCGTCCTGCAGCTTCTTCTCCTCCAGAGACGTGGTGCGGCGCCGGCCGGCGTCGTCGTGGTAACCGGTCAGCTGGTAGTCGACGCTGCGGCGCAGCTGCCGTAGCAACGTGTTGAACACCTCCAGCACCGTGGGGCCTGTGGGGGGGGGGGGGGGGGGGGGCAGGGGGGGGGGGCAGGGGGTGATCTCATCATCATGATCATTATTATCACTTACTTGTTTTTTGTTAATACTGTTAGGGTGTTATTGTTGTTACTGTTTTATTTGCCTCATTGTTTTCCTATTCTAATCAACAGTTTCTAATCAATTTACTCAACCGTGTGAACTGTGTGAATAATGTTTCCTCTTCATGAATGTCGTCTCTTCGTTAATTTACTGTGTGTAAACACACACACGCACACACACACACACACACACACACACACACACAGGGACTGACCCACGGAGGAGGCCGAGGCCTCGATGGCGGCCGCCTCGGACAGAACCTCCACGATGCCGGCTCGGACCGACGCCGGGCTGCGGCTGTTAGCTTCCAGGTGCCCGAGCAGCTGCTGGATCACCAGGTGAGAGTGCTGCGACTGTGGACAGACACACACACACACACACACACACACACGCACCTGAGCAGGTCACACACACACACATACACAGTGTGCTCCAGGTGAACTCAGACTCACCTGGATGGAGTACATGATGATCTTAAAACACTGAACTGCAAAGCTCCGCCCCTCCCACAGCCTGTGACTGTCCAGGTGCCTGAACACATAAACACACACACAGGATGAGTGAACACACATGTTGTGTGTGTGTGTGTGTGTGTGTGTGTGTGTGTGTGTATGTGTGTGTGTGTCTTACATCAGCACAGGTCTGATGGCGTTGTTAATGTGTCCGTACGCAGCTCGACCCAGCAGCTCCCTGAAACACACCTCAGTCTGCTCGGCTGGAGACTCACTGCACACACACACACACACACACACACACACACACACACACACACACACACACACACACACGCACACACACACGCACACACACACAGAAGTTTATTCTCACCTCAGAACAGACTCCAGACAATCTTCTGATCAGAGCTGAAACATAGCACCTTGACCTCTCAACCTGCAGGTGTGTGTGTGTGTGTGTGTGTGTGTGTGTGTGTGTGTGTGTGTGTGTGTACCTGGAGGGGGTGTGCAGCTGCAGCTGCTGCAGGTTGACCAGCAGGGCGGGGACTATCTGCTCCATGTGTCTGGGCTCCCAGATGTTCACCTGCAGCTCGTCGTCCACGGTCTTCCTGATGACGCCCTGCAGCCCCCGGATCCCCGACACACGCATCCTGACACACACACACACACACACACACACACACACACACACACACACACACACACACACACACACACAGAGAGTGACCTCACGCATTCACTCTCTCACCCCCCAGACGAGGCAGAGGAGGCTGACCTGTTCTGCAGCTCCAGGTCGTCGTGCTCCGATCGACACATCTCACTGAAGCGAGACACGAAGAAGTCGTAGCTGCGGTGGTAGGACGGCGTGTCCTCCTCGATGTTGGCAAACTTCACAAACTGAAACACACGCACACACACACACACACACACACACACTCATGAGATTATCATGACATGCACACACTGATGATCTGTGTGTGTGTGAGTAAGTGAACATCAGGGAGTAACAGCGAGCATCGTTAATATGTTTGACATAATCCCTGCTCTGTGATACATGTACACACACAGATACACACACACACACACACACACACACACACACACACAAGCATGATGTGTGCGTAGAAACACACATGCAGCTGGACAGACTGACTGCTCTGTGAAAACACTGACTGTGGTTCCTTCTCCCTCTGCTTCAGGTCTAATCTCTGCTGTGCTTCTGCAGTCAATCCTCAGTCTGCCTCAACGTTTGCTGCCCCCTGCTGGTCTCCTGCTGCACTGCAGCGTGTGGGTGGCTGAGGCAGAACCAGCACCAGAAGCTCCTGTGGTACCATCAGACCCTCTGACCACAGGGCTGGTGCCCAGTCAGAGCTGGGGGCAGGGGGGGGGGTCGAGACAGAGGTGAGGGCAGGAGTCTGGGGGGAGGTACCGAGCTGGTGGCCAGGATGTGGAGGTGGGGCCTGTCGGCCTCCAGCAGGAGGCGGAGCGTGCTCAGGAAGCTCTCCACCAGCAGGTTGATGCTCTGGCAGTGACAGGCCAGCAGCAGCTGCTCCAGAGCCTCCATGGCGATGCACACATACCTGCAGCACACACACAGGTCAGCCCAGGCCAGTGTGTGCGTGTGTGCATGTGTGTGTGTGTGTGTGTGTGTGTGCTGACCCATAGCGGTGGCGGTTCAGCTCCCTGGTCAGACGCTCTGACAGATACGCTGCGATACGGTCAAGTTTCTCCGGAGCCGAGAGAGCGAAGAACGTCAGCTTCTCCATGTTGGCCTTCACCAGCCCATCCTACACACACACACACACAGTGTGATCAGAAAGTACGACACGAGCAACACAGGAGCAACTGTGCGTGTGTGTTTACCTCAGGGTCTTCTGGGAAGATGTTGTCTACCAGCCTCTTGTAGCGAGGACGCAGCGCCCAGCAGCAGCCACACAGACCTACACACACACACACACACAATAATCATTTATTATGTGTTAAAGTCTGTTTCCCTCCAGACTGAGGTGTTCTTCCCCCTCTCAGTCTGAACCTTAATCACACTGTCGTGTTTGTCTACATGTTCAGTGGATTAAACACACACACACACTCTCTCTCTCTCTCACACACACACACACGCACACATAGATAGTAATACCATGTTTTAATCCGGTGCTTCTTGTAGTTGCATAATGTGTTTACATTGTTGTGCTTTAGTTAGCACAGATTCACCGGTTCAATGCCCAACGCAGCCACTGACCAACAGCACTGACATCTCTCAGACCTGATCATCTGTCACATCTGTCACATCTGTCACATCATCACATCTGTCACATCTGTCACATCTGCAGCCGAGCCAAATGTCTGACTTGTTAACGTGTTAGTAAATCAGAGGAAGAAGACGGAGCAGATCTGTGTCTCACTAAACTTCACTCAGAAAATTAAGTAGAAACCCACTGGGAACCTACTGGGAACCGAGTGGGAACCACTGGGAACCTGTTGTGAGACCTGGGCAGAGGACTCGCATCTTTACAACTGAGCTGGCTTCATCTGTAAAACTGTTGCAGACTGATGAAAGCTGTGCAGAACAGTAGGAATGAACAGCTGGATTGATACTGGATTGATACTGGGTTGACACTGGGTTGATACTGGGTTGATACTGGATTGACACTGGGTTGACACTGGGTTGATACTGGGTTGACACTGGGTTGACACTGGGTTGATACTGGGTTGATACTGGGTTGCACTGGGTTGACACTGGGTTGATACTGGATTGACACTGGGTTGACACTGGGTTGATACTGGGTTGATACTGGGTTGATACTGGGTTGATACTGGGTTGATACTGGGTTGACACTGGGTTGATACTGGGTTGACACTGGGTTGATACTGGGTTGACACTGGGTTGACACTGGGTTAATACTGGGTTGACACTGGGTTGACACTGGGTTGATACTGGGTTGACACTGGGTTGACACTGGGTTGACACTGGGTTGATACTGGGTTGACACTGGGTTGATACTGGGTTGACACTGGGTTGATACTGGGTTGACACTGGGTTGACGCTGGGTTGATACTGGGTTGATACTGGGTTGATACTGGGTTGACACTGGGTTGAGACTGGGTTGACACTGGGTTGAGACTGGGTTGACACTGGGTTGACACTGGGTTGACACTGGGTTGACACTGGGTTGACACTGGGTTGATACTGGGTTGACACGGGGTTGACACTGGGTTGACACTGGGTTGATACTGGGTTGATACAGGGCTGATGTTAAAGAGCAGAAGCCTCTGGATGAACCAAACACTCCAACACAAGAAAACCATCTCTCACCGTACATGAAGACGCTCCCTCCAGCTCTCAGCCAGACATGGACACACACACACAGCTGTGTAATCTGCTCTCTCTTCCTCTCCCACACACACTGTGACTCCTCCTCCTCCTCCTCCTGCCCCTCCTCCTCCTGCTCGGTCAGTCAAACCTCAATGTCTAAACCAGCAGAGATGAAGACGTTTCTGCTTCACCTTCACATCGATCACAGGTTTAATATCCTCGGTCAGAGGCGGAGTGGCTGTGCGAGTGAGTGAGTGAGTGAGGGAGTGAGCGAGTGAGCGAGTGAGGCAGGGAGGGAGTGAGGGAGCGAGTGATCCGGGCCATGTGCAGCAGCTCAGTGCTCTATAATCTGCTCTGGATTTATTTATCATTCCAACAGAAACAGAAAAACTAATCATGACCTGCAGAGATGAAACTGCTGCAGGGACTCAGAAGACGGAGACAAGCTTGACTAGCTTCTTAATAAGAATAAAGTAGAATAAAATACTGCAAGCAAAATAATAACCATATAACTGACATAACAGTAATGATATGTAATTATGACAGGAAGTGCGGTAAGAAGCAGTGCTAGTAGCAGTACTAGTATTGTTAGTAGGTACTAGTAGTTGTAGCATTGTTGGCAGTAGTAGCAGCAGTATCACTAGTGGTGCTAGTAGTAGTAGCAGTACTAGCAGTAGCACTAGTACTAGTAGTGTCAAGTACCTCCAGGGGTCTGGTGGTCCAGCACAGAGCAGCAGTCCTGCAGCATCCTCCGAGGAGCCTGGGAGACGGTCTCCATGGCGACGGGTCGGGGCAGTGACACCCCCCGAGGCAGACTGGGCAGACTGGGCAGACTGGGCATGGTGACCCCCCGGGGAAGACTGGGGGGGCCGAGACCCCGGGGCAGAGAGCTGAACACAGAGGGCATGCTGGGAAACCTGGGCAGAGTACCCGGCATCT
>CM055211.1:1781846-1819346 GCA_029224185.1 Karalla daura | reverse complement strand
CTGAACATTCATCTATTTCTAAGGATATAACATTCTACACAACTACAGTATACATCAAATATGTATCATACAATACATATTTCATGTTGACACAAACCAAACCGTTTGAAAACCGGTTGAAATTTGTGCAAGCAATGTATCTTAAAAGTACATGTCCCAATACACAGCGAGCTGCCCGAGGTAAGATGGCCGCCATGTGCGGACGTTCGACTGTTTTCCCCTGCACAAATCCGTCTGCGCCACCTCCGCAGACGGCGCAGAAGCATTTTCGCGCATGCATACCAGGGCCCTACGCGAGGAACGCGGACGAGGCGTCTGTCCGAGGCGTGTATCCATGTCCGTGCCATCTCCAACGAACACGGTCGACTCCGAGCAGGCGCACTTGTGTATTCTCAGGCGCAATCGATTGTTTCCCCATTCACACGGAGACGCATTCCAAGAACGGCCTGGAGCGGCGTCATAGAAACCAGTAAACACACAACTTCAAATCCAAACACAAATTATAAGCGAGTTAAGGAGGTGTATAATTTATAGACAATACGTGTTAGCGGATAATGTTTGATAATTAACAATTAGTAATTTGCCTGCAGTCCCTTGTGGCGACAGCAGGTGGGGCAAAGTCCCTAATGAACAGTCGCCGCTGAATGAGGGGAAACTGCCGCTCACAGGTGTGTTGAGAAATGGACGTGCTCAAAATACGGGGGTAAAAACCGGAGATCCTACAAACGGAAAGCCAAGTAGTAAATGCGACCTCTGGCTTAAGACTCAAGAAATGTAACAACACAACTCAGATCGCAACGTAATGTCTCCGATGACGGTCTGGAGTGTGTGCGGCGATGGATCCGAGACGGTTGCATTGCGCAAATAAATCTAATCAGTCACTCAGTCACTAATCAGACGAACGGGTTGCATTAAGACCCGAGAATTCGCTTGACGACCCGGTGAAATGTGAAGAGACCTGCGACTTACCGAGAACCAGAGGAGTTTGGACCATGTGGTGGAAACATCGCTTGGGGGAAATTCTTCTTGTCAGTGGAGAGGAGCACTTACCTTCGCAGCCAGTCTGTCCCAAGTGAGTGGAGAGTGGGACACACGGCGATCACGATGAGGGCGGTTCTAGAATGTGATTCTAGAACCGGTCGCAGCAAAGCGTTTTTTTTTGTTTTGTTTTTTTTAAAAAAAAACATATTTGGACATGTTTTGCAGTTGTTAACATTCAAACCGAGTGGTTATTGAATAGATAGATAGATAGATAGATAGATAGATAGATAGATAGATAGATAGATAGATAGATAGATAGATAGATAGATAGATAGATAGATAGATAGATAGATAGATAGATAGATAGATAGATAGATAGATAGATAGATAGATAGATAGATAGATAGATAGATAGATAGATAGATAGATAGATAGATAGATAGATAGATAGATAGATAGATAGGACATTAAGGTGTCAAAAGCAGAAAACCTATATACAGTGCAAACTGCACATTGAGCGTATAATGAGAAATAAAATATGAAGTAGTAGAATAAGTGGTTATTTTAATTCAATTGTGTCCTCACTGTTGACAATAAAGTTTTGAAACTGACCATTTGGCTGAATTATTCAATGTGTATCGCAAAGACTTCTGAATGACTCCGTCGTGACTTTATGTTATGGGGGGAAAAAAAAAAGTTTCTAGAAGATAAACGGCGAAACGTAACTTTCAAAGACAAAAAAGAAAATTGCATCCGGCGGGGACCCTCAAAGCACCGGTGTCCTCCTCTGCAGGTCAGCGGTCACTGTGGAAGGGACTCGAATCGAGGCCCCGTGGGCAAAAGGAACATCCTGATTTCCACGCATGTCTGTTCAACCCCCTGCGTTCCCTGCAGGCAACAGATTGCCAATTCGGTTTCTCTTCTCGCCCCGTTTCTTGTTTGCGTTTCCAAGAAACCGGACGATGTCAAATAAACAGCTCTGTATTGGCTCTGTATCGTTACCGAGCAGCCCACAGTGGAAACTCCAGTTTAAACAACTACAAGCTTGATTTTTTTTGAAGCAGATTTGACCAGATTTGACCCCCGCATGCCTGGAGTTCTGACGCCACTGACTGATGCAGGTCTAAGATCTTTGTGGTCAGCGAAGGCGTATCCCATGCAGGGATTCAGTTCCTATCAATGTTAAAGTATGAAGTCAGACTGGTGAACTTTTATCAAGAATATGAACTCCAAACGGAGCCGGCTGGGGCTGAACACGTGACCTGACCCAGTCAGTGCAGAGAAAACATCCTAAAATGCCCAATTCTAATCTATTATTTGTCAAACGCATTAGTATTAGGGGCCAGAGACCCACGTTTGTTGCATGTGGGGAAGTGCTGGCAAATGAGAGCATGAAACCACTGCAACTGGAAAAAGAACACACTTGCTTGGTTTGATGTCTCGGTTTGAGGCGGGTCGCGACTCCAAGACCCTGGGGGAAATGCGAGTCCCGGGGCGAGACCCCGGTTCAGAAGCCCCGTTACACGCATTCATTGCGCCCCCCGGTGGAGATTCGTGGTATGACGCGCACGGGGGGGGAGGCCTCTCCGGATCAACTTGGGCATGGTGGATCGAGTCTGACAACGCAGCAGAACAGGTTCTCTGCGTGGAGCATCGCAGGGAGGAGACGAGGAGGCTCGCACAGAGAGACGACGTTTTATTTTCGTATAAGAGTGCCGACAAACATTCATATCTCAAAGTGAGGCGGGCTGTACAGAGTGGTCGCCTGTGTCGCGCGTGAGGCCTTCGGCTTCGGCTCGAAAACTTTGGTACATTCTGGTGAGACGGGCAGTGGGGGGGGGGGCAGTGCATCCGGTGGTGGTGGTGGTGGTGGTGGGGGTGGGGGTGGGGGTGGGGGTGGGGGGGGTGGGGTCGATCGCAGGGAACGGCAATTGGCTTGAACCGAACGACCCCGCGTGCGTCTGCCTGGGCGCGGAATCACGCTGGCGTGCGTTCTCCGAGGAGAGCAAACGAGGAAGACGGCGGGTCCGGGTCTCCATCGAACGTGTTTTTTGTACCGTCGGCATGCAGTGTGGTAAAGAAAAGGAGGGGGGGGGGGGGGGGGGGGGGGCACGCCGAAGTGACTCCGGCGTTGTGGAGGATTATTACAAGCCGGGGGGAGGGGCAGAGCACGCGGAGAGCCCGTCACAGCGAGGAGATTCACGCGGGGCGAACTCCGCGCGCGTCGCTGTACCGTCGGATAACAGAAAAATCGACAAATAAATAAAATGTCAAACGAAACGATTCTCAAATCCAGTCGGGTGGCCGTCCTCCCGACTCGGACGCAGCTTCTCACGCGTTCTCCCGGCTCGTCCCCCTGGTGGCAGTGAGTGGGCCCCCGTAGCTGGTCCCGTACAGTCATTGCGTGTGTGTGTGTGTGTGTGCGTGTGTGCGTGTGCGTGTGTGTCTAGTATGGGGGCGTCCTGCGTGCGTGGCAGTTCATGGCGTGTTTACATTCATAGTGCAGCGGGGGTGGGGGGGTGGGCGTGAGAGAGAACGTGTAAAAAGAGAGGGGGGGGGTCGTCTCTTCCAAAAGCACGCGAGCCGGACTGAGTAATCCGATTACGTCACTGTCCGCGCGCGCGCACACACGCACACACACACACACACACGAGTGGACACGAACGCCACAAGTGTAAAGAACATAGAATAAAGCGTAAGACCCGGAGGTCGCAGTCAGCACACACATGGCGCCAACCATCGGTTCTAGGTCCGAGGCGTGGAATTGAAAGTGAAGGGGGGAGGGGGGGAGGGAGGGGAGGGGGAGGGGGAGGGGGGGAGTGCACATCAGGGTCGTTTTGTTCTTTTTTTGTTTTTGCCACCCGCAGAAACGCCAAACGTCTCCGACCCGTTCGCCCACCCCGCTCGCAGCTCGGCCGCGGGGGCGCTCCAGGAGCGTGAAGCCGCGTCCGACGCGCCCCCCCCCCCCCCCCTTCACAGAGCCGAGCGTCGTCGTCGTCCTCCTCAGGCCGGAGCGGGCGGTGCCCGCGGCGATCCGGATCCGGTACGAAAGGGCGCCAAAAAAAACATCGGACCGCGCGGTCGCTTACATTCAAAAATCACAACGGGAAACAGCCCGAGTAGAAAACCCGCCTCCTCGCCGCAGCTGAAAACACTGTGGCAACGTTTTGTTTTGTTTTTTTACCGAAGCTCCCGTTCGGAGTTCAGTTCCGGTGCCCGGAAAAAAGAAAAAAAATATCCCACAATTCTTTGTTTTTTTCTTACCAAAAAAGGCTGTAAGAAAAGGAGCGCGCGCTCTGCCCGGAGGGTCCGTCCACGCTTGGGGACAAAAAACACGGCTGGAGTCCACGGGGCTCCGCAGAGGAGAAGGCAGTGCTCGCTTCGTCTCCTCCTCCTCCTCCTCCTCCTCCTCCTCCTCCTCCTCCTCCTCCTCCTCCTCCTTCTTCTTGTTCCGCGTCTCTTTTGATTCAAACCCTGTGGTATCAAAATAAACCCCCGTTCTGCTGTCCACGTTGTTCAAACCCTGGCAGTTACAGAACTCTGGTCCCAAAGGCAGTGCAGGTCTACACGTGTTTGCTGATGGGTCAAATGTCTTCATATGAGAGAGAGAGAGAGAGAGATACAGAGAGAGAGAGAGAGAGAGAGAGAGAGCGGAGAGAGAGAGAGAGAGGGAGGGAGGGAGATAGCTCGTTAAGAAATGGTCCAGCTTGGTGAACTTATCCTCGTCGAGGGCTGGGGGGGGGGGGGGGGGGGGGGCAGGCAAAGATGAGGGCTCATTCCAGGCCAAAAGTGCTCGTCTCCTCCACAGCGGTCAGCATCTTCTCGTACAGCATGGAGAAGGACGGGTACGGGGGCAGGTCCAGCCGGTTGAAACAGGTGTGAGCTCTGGACACACACACACACCACAGTGAGTGAGACTGGAGACTGGGCAGCATTGTGGATCTTTCCAAGAGGCTACATAAAAGGACGCGGCTGTTTGCCGTTTTCCCGGTCGAGGCGCACGCGTACCTGGGCAGCGATGTGACTTTACCCCATTTCTCCACGCAGAACCTGCGGGGTCCGTTGCTCCCCCTGAGGGACGCGAAGCCCTCATACGGGATGCTGGAGGTGCCTGTGACGAACTGTGAGGGAGGGACAGGGGGAGAGTTGAGCGTTTGGCTACACTGGTTAGCAGACCCCCCCCCCCCCCAACTCCACCCCCCACCCGGCTGGGACAGGCGTCCGTTTTACCTGCAGCAGCCTGAGTCTCTGCTCGTTGTTGAACCTCTCCACGGCGGCCCAGAACCAGCGGATCACGATGTGGTTGTCGTGGTAACCTGAGAACAAGCAGCCCTCGTTAGCATTAGCATTGACGTTAGAATTAGCGCTAGCATAAACACCAGCGTTAACATTAGTATTAGCGTTAGAATTAGTGTTAGCATAAACACTAGCGTTAACATTAGTATTAGCGTTAGAATTAGTGTTAGCATAAACACTAGCGTTAACATTAGTATTAGCGTTAGTATTAGTATTAGCATTAGCATTAGTGTTAGCATTAGTGTTAGCTGAGCACTCGGGACTTGTTGAGCTCTCCGATCACGGAGCTTTTTCCCCACCTCCTCTGTACTCGGTGTTGTTCCTCCAGTCCGACAGGTCGATCTCGGCCGTTCCAGCGATCACCAGCTCCAGCTCCCGAGCATCGAACACCGACACCAGCCTGGCGTCCACCACCTGCCAGGCAGGACAACGTCACCGCTAGTTGGGCGCCTTCGTAGTGAGGCGGGGGGGGGGGGGGGGGGGGGGGCGGCTCTCACCTCGTAGAAGCCTCGGACCAGGCTTTCTGTCTGCTGCACCACACCCCTCTCTATCCTCCACTTCACCATGCGCTCGATGTACTCCTTCTTGTTCTTCTCCGACACGGGGATGTTGGCTCCGCCGGGCTTCAGCTCCCTCTCCGTGATCTGCAACCACACGCAGCTCTCAGGCACCGCCGTCCGCCTCAGTTCCACACGCTTTCGGGCCAGCTCACAGCCACTTACCTGGCCGAACACCTCCTCGTTGACGGTGAAGGTGAGGTCCAGCATGTCCTCTATGTCGTTGTCCTTCATCCACTGGAGAGACTGGTGGAACTCCTCGTCCAGGTACTCCAAGTCGCTCAGGTCACAGGGGCTACATTTTAAAGTAAAGTGACTTGGTGAGACGCACTGTGAAAGCTCCTCAAAGGCGTTTGTGATTGTGCTTGGGCGTACATGCGCAGCAGGCCTTTGTAGAAGGGTCTGGTGAAGAAGGCGTCCAGCAGATACTGGTGGATTAAAGCCAAACCCAGGATACGGCCACTGAAACGGAACCTGGAGGGCACAGGACGACAGGTCAGCGAGCGAGCGACGCACCAGAGTCGAGCTCCGGCCGTGAGCCGGCCTCTCACCATTCGTGGTGATTGTCTACGAAGGCGGACATGGGGCTGATCTGCACCGTGTAGGTGTCGTTGGCCGAGTACTCGAACAGGCCGTAGTAAGGGTTGAACAGCTCCCTGGAAACCAAGAAGAAGAACTCCCTGGAGGGCCCGCTGTAGTCCAACCTGCGACACAGACACGGACTTTCACCTCTGCACTCTGTTTGTCTTCACTTTCAGAGGCGCGACATCACCACCGCACAAAATCCACCACTGACATTGGCCTGGAATATGACATTTAAAGAACAGCAGCGGTTGAGAGCGTTTCCGGGCTGTTCCGGCCGAGAGACGCACCCCTCCTCCCCGACGAAGCTGACGTAGAGCTTGCTGCGCTGCAGGTCTTTGCGGGAGTAGCACATGATCTGGTTGAAGGCGTCCTCCAGCAGGTGGTCACGACGGATGATCAGCCTGAGGCACACACACACACACACACACACAGAAACAAGTGAGCCGTTGGACACACGGTCCGCAGATGTACAGAAGACATAGCTTTGCTTGGTCCCCTCACTTGAGCTTCCCCGGGCCTTGACCGTAGCCTTTAGTTTCTAGCTTCCTGAAGAAGTTGCGCAGTTTGGCCTCAAAGTCTCTCTTGTACGGCGCCGGGGCTCTGGCGTTTGCTCTCTGAGTGCCTGCAGGAGGAGGAGGGAAGGCGGCCGTTCTATGAGATCCACCTCGTGGATCTGATCTGGCTTCGACCGGACGCACTGCGGCGACTCTTACCGGGCGAGTTCTGCGGGGAGGAGACGGGCGACCCCCGGGGTGACTGGCAGTAGCTGGGGTGAAGTAAGGCGTGTGGAGGCACGTAGGACATGACTTCATCTTCAAACAGACTGTGGGAGAGGGAGAGAGAGAAAGAGAGAGCCAGAGCCAGGGAGGCAATTTAATAAGGAAAGGGGTGAGGACGGGCCAACTAACACGATAAAACACAGAGAGGAAGTCGGCGGATTGAATTAAGGGGGGGGGAGGGAGGGGTGGCAGCCGCTCTCACCTTAGCAGCATGACGAGGTCCGCATCACCTGACAGCCTGGCCAATCCCGACCCTCCATCTGTGCGGATAAGCTGCACCTTCTCCCTGTTGTCACGGCAACGGTAGATGAACGGATACAACGGTATGCGTTTACGGTGCGTGTGTGTGTGCATGGTGCTAAATCGGATGCATGTACCTGAGTGAGTGGTTGCGGTTGAAGTCGGGCTGTCTCTCCTGCAGGATCTCGAAGATGTTCGGTTGGCGAAGAAACGCCACGATCTTGTCGTTGTAGGCTGGAGGACACGCGTCACAGAGATCAGGACATGCTCATTCGTCACCGGATGTGCGTGTGTGTGTGTGTGTTGTGTTTGGCTCCTCTACTGACCTACTGGCACAACGTCTTGGCACTGCCCCCTGTTGGCGGAGGTGAAGGTGCTGGAGGGCCGCGGTATGACAGGTGGACCAGTGTGCCGGGGGTCCTCACCCACCTAGGCAAGGCAAGGCAAGGCAAGCTTACTGCACAGCACCATGCTCACTTTCCACAGGCAAGGAAACGTGTTGGAAACGAAAATACTGTCGAATCCATAAGACATCAACAACCCAAGCTGGTAACAATCTATGTCTGTTCCATCATCCCTTTTACCTCTTCTCATTTCATCTAGTAGTCGGTCCCTTTTAACTCAGAGAAATGCGGAGCAGACTTAGTCCACTTAAAATCAATAAAACGTTAGAAAGTCATTTAAAAATCCCCAAAACCAGCGGAGAGCAAAGTTGAAGTGGATGAGACTTGACGTTACAGGCAGGCTGCAGCGTGAACAACAACGCTTTTCGGCCCACGTTTCAATGAGCTGACCGTTCTGGGAGGAGAAGCTGCGTGAAGCTGCCCCCCCCCCCGCCTCATTGTGAGTAAACACTGACTAACTCTGCCTTGCTCTGTTTACGTGCGTTCCGACAGAGAGAGAGAGAGAGAGAGAGAGAGAGAGAGAGAGAGAGAGAGAGAGAGAGAGAGACAGAGAGAGAGAGAGAGATGAGGTCTAGTGGCTCTCTACAATAGATGAAGGAGTAAGCCTGTGTGTGTGTGTGTGTGTGTGTGTGTGTGTGTGTGTGTGTGTGTGTGTGTGTGTGTGTGTGTGTGTGTGTGTGTGTGTGTGTGTGTGTGTGTGAGCCCTACCAGCCTGCGCGGGCTGACCTCCCCGGCGCTGTGGCTGCGCTGGCGGGTCAGGTGCTGCCGGTGGACCAGGAGGCTGGGCGGCCGCGAGCTCTGCAGGGGCAGCCGCGGGTCGATGAAGGTGGTGGCGCGGCAGTTGTGGTCCACGAAGAAAGGCTGCCAAGCACGCACCACACACACTTAGCTTAGCTTATCTTAGCTTATCTACTCTTAACTCAGCTTATTTTTTTTAGCTTAGCTTCTCTTCTCTTAGCTTATCTTATCTTATTTTAGCTTAGCTTCTCTTATCTCAGCTTCTCTTAGCTTAGCTTTGCTTAGCTTAGCTTCTCTTAGCTTTGCTTAGCTTCTCTTAGCTTTGCTTAGCTTCTCTTAGCTTATCGTCTCTTAGCTTAGCTTATCTTCTCTTAGCTTAGCTTAGCTTATCGTCTCTTAACTTATCTTAACTTCTCTTAGCTTAGCTTAGCTTCTCTTAGCGTAGCTTTGCTTAGTTTCTCTTAGCTTAGCTTTGCTTAGTTTCTCTTAGCTTATCTTCTCTTAGCTTAGCTTATCTTCTCTTAGCTTAGCTTATTTTAGTTTAGCCTCTCTTAGCTTATTGTCTCTTAACTTATCTTCTTAGCTTCTCTTAGCTTAGCTTAGTTTAGCTTAGCTCCGACGGTACATGCGCATACGGAGCCCCAGACATGACATAGGGGGTAAGGAAATATACAACGTGCGCATGAAATAATAATTCATTCCCACAAAATACTCATTTGTGGCCACAAAATGAATATAACGTGTGCATGAAATTATAAATGACGATATATTATTCCGGAACGGCTAACTTAGCAAATCAAGCGCACCTAGAAACTGCAGTAGCTTACAGGATGTCCGTAAGGAAAACTATCGTTTCTTATCATGTTCTTGTTAATATCTTGCCTATATGTCCCTCATTTAGTATTTCAATTAGACTTGTGTTCAATACTTAATTTATATACAAATGTATACTATTACATTATACTATTTTTTTATATTGACATTTACTCATTTGATGCTTTTATCCAAAGTGACTTACAGTTGAGGGAATGTTATATACTATCATGGCCACAAATTTGTATTTTGTGGGAACAAATTAGTATTTTGTGCGCACATTATGTATTTTTCCGCCCCAATGTCATGTCTGGGGTTGTGTGTGCGAACGCCGAGCGAGTGTTGTGAACAGGCGCCCACCTTGCCCGTGTGATCGTGCTTCATCTCCCAGCCCCGCGGCAGCTCCAGCTGCTTGTTGGCGAACATGTTGAGGAAGGCCACCAGGTCCCGGTTGTGCTGGTAGCGCTCGAAGTGGTGCGCGTCCCGACGCACTTTACTGATCATATGCTTCAGACACGTGTTGGTGCTGAACATACGGTAGGCACTCTGAGAGGGAGGGAGGAGGAGGAGGAGGAGGAGGAGGAGGAGGAGGAGGAGGAGGAGGAGGGAGGAAGGAGGAAAACACCCACCACAGACAGGAGTCAGGATTTACCACCATCACCATCCAGAAGACCATCGTTTCGATGTGAATGTAAATGAGCACCAGTGAGGAGAGAGGAAGAAGGAGAAGAAGTAGTAGGAGGAAGAGGAGGAGAGGAAGAAGAGTGCTCGTACAGGGTTGGAATGCAGCACAGTGAAGAAGTCGGGGCTGGTGAGGAACTTGGCGCTGGGGGACTGGAGCAGCAGGGCGAGGCGAGACCTGCAGCCGGTCTGAGTCACGCTGTTGTCCCGACGCAGCTCTGCAGCACGCACACACACACACACGCACACACACACACACACACACACACACACACACACACACACAGAGCATCAGAACAGAGCCACACACTCAGATCTATTGCCATGTTTCCACTACATGGTACCAGCTTGGCTCTATTCGACTGGTGTGTTTCCATTACCTGGAATGTGTAATCTGGTACTATTTGTATAGTTCCTGCTCACCTGCCGGGCCAAGTCGGGCTTGGTATGTCTTTTTCAGAACGGTGGGGGGTGGTGCCGGATGACGCAGTGACACAGGCAGTGGAGACACTGCCCGCCGCCATTTTTAAGAAACAACTCCTCATTTTAACATCTCTTCAGTTCTCATTGGTTGCTCAGCCGTTTTGGAAATAATGGCGAGTGACACCTCGGTCGGCAGAGGAGGCGCAGACACTTCTGTCCCTCGTCAACATGCAGTGAGCGCGTTTACCTGCGTTGCTATGACGACCAGGTGCTCTCAATGCGGTGCTAATCTGTGACGGAAACATGCTGGAGCCAGGTCGAGTAGAGTCGGGTGGAGCCAGTGCCAAGTGGTGGAAACAGGCCTTATCTATCTATCTATCTATCTATCTATCTATCTATCTATCTATCTATCTATCTATCTATCTATCTCTCCATCTATCTATCTATCTATCTATCTATCTATCTATCTATCTATCTATCTATCTATCTATCTATCTATCTATCCATCCATCCATCCATCCATCCATCCATCCATCCATCCATCCATCCAACTATCTATCTATCTATCTATCGATCCATCCATCACCTGGGATGGAGGGGTGTGCGTCGGTCTCGTCGGGCGGCAGCTCGCTGGCCGGCTGCTCCTCAGGTCTGCCGTCGTTGGTGATGGTCCTGCGGATGCTCTGGTACCTGCAGGGGAGCGTGTGTGCGTGGATGAGTGGAAAATCTAAGGACATCTCCTGACTGTGTGTGTGTGTGTGTGTGTGTGTGTGTGTGTGTGTGTATGTGTGTGTGTGCGTGCGCTCTGACCTGCGGTTCAGCTGCTCCATCTGCTGGATGGAGTTGGACCTCTGGAGCGTCTGCGGGGCGGGGGGCGCCGTGGGCCGCTGCCAGGTGGTGGTCCTGTTCACGTGGTCCACGTAGAAGATGCGGCCGTGGCTGTCGATGCGGGCCTCCCAGTCTGGTTCACACACACACACACACTCAGAGTGATGAACGTCTGGCAGCGGTACATGCAGTGTACCTGCTCCGTGCACTCACTGGGGGGGAGGGGCTCGTCCACCCTCTGGTAGCGGCTGATGTCATGACGCACTGAGGGCAGCGAGCGGACGGACTGGTGGCCGTTCACCTGAGCTGTGGCACCTGCACACACACACACACACACACATTATAACTGTCAGTATGACTGATTTTCCCAGCACGTGAGGCACAACCTCTTTTTGGTGAGGTGGCCAAATGCAATCTGTCAGAAGGTTAAACAACCACAACTGCTCTCTCTCCGCTAACAACTGGATCTGGATCTGGATCTGGATCTGGATCGTGTTCCAGTGTTTTTTATCAACACGCATCTTTGATGAGGGCAGAGAGAGGTGCAGATCCTACGTGCGGACCAGATTTGTGGTGACAAACGTAAACACGGGGGAACGGAGCGGCCTCGTTTGAGGCGCTCAACAACAGCCGGAGCTGTGAAAGAGTCGGTAATGAATAAAGCCAGGCTGAGGGAAGAGCCGGTTAACCCCGGAGAGCTGGTGAACGTCTTAGTTAATATGCTCCTGTTAGGGGACCACACAGTCGGAGTTACAGAGTGGCGCCATGAATGATTGATGCACGCGGCTCCTTCCGTAACAAGCAGGCCGGGCTGTTAACCCCCGGCTCCCCGTCTCCCTGCTCTTACCCGTCTCCCTCTCCGGCCCCGCCGCCCCGCCTGGACTGTCTCTGGCCCCCCACACCTCCTGGTTCTGGACCGCTCCTCCAGACGCCTGCATGGACTGCCTCCTCCTCCACACCTCCCCTCCCGCCTCCTCCTCCTCCTCCTCCTCCTCCCCCTGCCTGTCCCCAACACTGGCTCTGGCTCCTACAATTTAAGCACAAACACCTCTCTGTGCAGCTGCAGGGATAGCGATTCCTGGATCCACCTAGATAAGCCACTAAATAAGTAAAGTCACCCTGAATTTAATGTAAGAATGGATTCATATTGGAGATTTACCAGCAACTTCAGTCGAGCCTCCTCCTCCTCCTCCTCCCCTGTCAGTCACGTCGCTGCTGGAGGCAGCGGCTGCTCCTATTGGCCCATTGGCCTCGCTGCTGGAAGACTCCGCCCCTTCCTCCTCTGCCTTCGGAGCCACTTCTTTCGGGACGTCCACCTCCTAATCAGGGGAGAACGAGTTCAGAGAAACACAGGACTGAGCCCAGCCACCTCCGAGGAGAAACTCTGGCCCACCTGTATGGGGGAGAGAGGACCCAGGGAGGAGGTACATGTGACCTCCAGAGCTTCGGCTCCTCCTCCCATCCTGCTGATGCTGCTGGTGCTGCTCTGCTCCGGACAGGACGTCTCCTCCACAGCCTCAGCACCTCCTGAGGCAGACGAGGCCTCTTCACTCCCAGGAGGAAGAGCGCCCCCTGCTCCTCCCAGGGCCTCAACGCCCTCGATGACGCCCTGCAGCTGGTCTGCATCCCCTACTGCAGCTCCCAGTCCAGCTCCCAGTCCAGCTCCAGCTCCAGCTCCAGCTCCAGCTCCAGCTCCAGCTCCAGCTCCAGCTCCAGCTCCAGCTCCAGCCTCTGCTGCAGCTCCAGCTGCAGCTTCTGCTCCAGCTCCAGCTCCAGCTCCTGCTCCTGCTCCTGCTCCTGCTCCTGCTCCTGCTCCTGCTCCTGCTCCTGCTCCTGCTCCTGCACCAGCTCCAGCTCCAGCTCCAGCTCCAGCGGCTTCGGGCGCGGCGGCCTCTGCTTTGCCGCTCCCCTCCCGCTCCTCCTCCTCATCCGAGTCTATGTGCAGCATGGCGTTGAGCCGCGTGTCCGTGGGGAAGCTGGAGCGCAGTTTGGGCGACGGCCCCGCCGCCCCCGCCACCAGAGGGACCTGCTCCCCGGGGCTCCTGGGCGCCTCGATGGCGTCCAGGTAGTCGTTGAGCGACACCTGGCGGAGGGTGTGCCCGCCCGGGGCCACGAGGAGCGGCTCGTCCTCCCCCATCTGGCCCGGGTCGCGCCACACGCTGTCGTCGCCGTAGTAACAGGCGCCGTTGCCCATCGGCGAGCTCTCGTCGGAGCCCGTGGGCGAGGCGCCGCACGCCAGCCGCGAGGAGCACGAGGAGGAGGGGTGGGGGAGGTCTTCGTCGTCCGAGGGGCTGCCGGGGTCACCGTTGACCGCGCCACCCAGGAGGGCGCCCACGGCGTCTGGGGAAGCTTCTGAGGGGAAGAGGAGGAGCAGGAGGAGGAGGAAGAGGTGGAAGAGAAGCAGGAGGAGGAGAAGGAGAAGCAGAGCAGGACAGAAGAACTTAGAGGACTGCGTTTTAATAATGAACGCTATTCGGCATCTACTGTAAAGGTGGAATTTGGGCTACAGCTTCACAGAATGAGCAGCTTTCATGCTGGACTTGTTTAGACACACACACCTTCCTGTCCGGTGGACGTGATGTCCACTCTGAACAGAAGCTGCCCGCTCACGTGGTCCGTAGGGAGGCGTCGGCACAGGCTGTAGCTGATTGGCTGATCGCTGCGCACACGCACACACACACACACACATATATATTCAGTTCACACATGCAGATTCGGGCAAACACCCATCTTTGTAGAATCAAGAAGTTACATTTAGAGGCGGTGTCGTCACAGCTGAGGGTAGACCAGGTCCCCGGTTGTAGATCGATAAAAAATCAATGGCTGAACAGTGAGCTGATTGGTAGTATTGACCGGTATTGACTGAAACTGTGTGGAGTCACTGCAGTTAAGTGCTGAAGGTCAGACATGGGTGCGTGCGTGTGTGTGTGTGTGTGTGTGTGTGTGTGTGAAAGAGTGTCTCTGTGTGTGTGTGTGTGTGTGTGTGTGTGTGTGTGTGTGTGTGTGTGTGTGTGTGCGTGTGCGTGCGTGTGCGTGTGTGCGTCTGAGTGCCTGTTAAAAGTAAACAGGAGCTACAAATACACACATCCATCACACGCTCAATGCAGCCTCAGTTTACAGGGTCAGGTTATTTTTAACCTGTACCTGGGCACCCAGAGTGATTACTGCTGTGTGTGTGTGCATGCGTGCGTGCGCGTGCGTGTGTGTGTCTGTGCGTGCGCGTGCGTGCACCACTCACTCGGCCGTGGGCCCCTCCAGCAGCCTCTGCACGGGGACGATCAGCTGACCCAGGAACCGCTTGATGATTGGCCGGCTCTTGGCGAACTTATCCTTCACCTCGATCTCCAGCACGTCGGTCATCAGAGCCACAAACGTGTATTTCTACGGATTGAAAAAACCCCCAAACCACCACTTTACGTTCAGCATTTAGGTTATTCATTTAGAAGTCAAAGGTATTTGTCCTTTTTGTTAGGGCTGATTCCACATCTGGTTTTGTCCATGCATACAAACCTGCATGTATTGGCCCTCGCCCATTCATACTCACTGACCTGTGTGTGTGTGTGTGTGTGTGCGTGCGTGTGTGCGTGCGCCCCGACCTCGCCGTGCCACACGGGGTTGATGGTGTTGGCGATGATGGAGGAGCGTCTCTCCTGGCCGTGGTGCGTGAACTTGGGCATGCCGCTCCTCTTCCCCGGCAGGATGGACATCTTCAGGTAGGGGTCGGGGTTGAAGAACATGCCCTTCTTCAGGCCCATCGCCCGGATGTCTGCACGCACACACACACGCACACACACACAGGGCTGAGCTGCTGCGGTTCCTCCCCGTGGCGGCCACACGGCGGCCCCGCCTCTCACCTGATAGGGTGAAGCTGACTAGTTTCCGACAGTGCTCGGCCCCCGCTTGGTCCTCGACCTGGCCTTCGGTGCCCACCTGAGGGGAGAGCGACCGACAGAGCGGATCATGTCTCGGGCCCCGTGGCTTACAGCGAAGAGAAATTAAGGAGGAGCGGTAAGAGGAACGAGGGCCTGAGGGCCCAGTCCGCCTTAAATTTGACTGACTCAACTGGAGCGAGCGTCTCCCTCGGCTGCCAGGAGCTCAGCTCGCTCGCCCCCCCCACTCCCCCACCCCCTCCACCCAACAATCTACAAACCGGCGTCCAGCTTCCGACTGGGATGAGTCGAGGCCAGAGAGAGAGAGAGAGACAGAGAGAGAGAGAGAGAGAGAGACACAGAGAGAGAGAGAGAGAGAGACAGAGAGAGAGAGACAGAGAGAGAGAGAGAGACAGAGAAACACAGAGAGAGAGAGACAGAGAAACAGAGAGACAGAGAGAGACAGAGAGAGAGAGAGAGAGAGAGAAAGAGAGAGAGAGAGAGAGAGAGAGAGAGATAGAGAGAGAGCTGAGAACGAGCCAGCGTGTTTGTGGAAAAAGAAAAAAAAAAAAAAGAGGCGAGAGCGTCTGGCTGAAAACACATGCACCTCGCAGAGAGTTATTAATAAAGCCTCCCACGCCGGCACTCTTGCTGGAAGTACTGGGACTCCGCAGCAACTGGACCGGACGAGTACATGAAACGATGAATAATGAATCCACACTTTTAACCCTTTGAACGCCTGGCCGGGTCAGAGCCAAAATCCTCAGGGTGGGAGACGGGAGAGTAACGGGAGAGTGGGGGAGGCGGGGGCGTACCGGTATGCCGGGGTTCTTGACGGTGATGCAGGGTGTCGTCGCTCTCAGTGCTCCACTCACGCCGTGATAGTATTTAAAGCAGATCTTGGTCTCCGCTGAAGAGAGAGAGAGAGAGAGAGAGAGAGAGTGAGACAGAGAGAGAGAGACAGAGAGGGGGAGAGAGAGGAAGTGAGAGAGAGAGAGAGAGAGAGGGGGAGAGTGAGAGAGAGAGAGAGGGGGAGAGTGAGAGAGAGAGAGGGGGAGAGTGAGAGAGAGAGAGAGAGAGAGAGAGAGAGAGAGAAAGACAGACAGAGAGGGCGAGAGAGAGGAAGTGAGAGTGAGAGAGAGGGGGGGGAGGGTGAGAGAGAGAGTGAGAGAGTGAGAGAGAGGGAGAGAGGGGGAGAGTGATCATCTCCCCCACAGTTTGAGGAGAACGCGGCCCCCGGTGGGGGGTCCCACTCACGCTCCATGAAGTAGGGTCCCGGCTCCAGCCTCCACACGATCTGTCCCCTCTGGGTGCCGTTCACGCCCCGGTTCTTCGAGTCCCACACGTTGGCCACGCACGTCTCATCTGCGGGAGCGCGCACGCACACACACACACACACACACACACTCAGTTGCTATTACATTATTTTTATTATTGGGCGACACCCATACCGCCTTAATTCCCAAAAAACAGTCAATCCTCGGGCCGAGATCGAGCAGAGTGCCGTTTATCCGTCGGGGAATCCGTCCCCCTGCTCCCCCCTGGTTCCTCAGGGAGCGTCATAAACCCCCCCCCCCACACACACACACACACACACACACACATACACACCCTCACGGTCCAGCCATCAAACATTAATGCCTGCGTCCTGTGACAAATGGCCCCCCGAGTCCCGATGGATCAATGCGGGTGTCCATCACGCACACACACACACACACACACACACACACACACATTTACTTATGTACGGCGCCTCCTGCTCCCCGTCACGCCGGGTCACCACCAATAAAGCTTTGTCACACGCGCACGCATTCACGCACACACCTGTCTGACCCGATAACCCCGCGACCAGGCTCATAAACTACAACCTGACACACACACACACACACACACACACACACACACACACACACACACACACACACACACACACACACACACACACAGGTCAGGCGGCTCCAGGGCAGCATGGCCGACAGCCAGGCTGGAAACAAGAGTTCCCCTCTGGGGAGAAGAGGCCCAGAAATCCCCGCATCTGTGGGTCAATACTTCCAGAGAGGCTGGAGGATCTTCTTACCCCGCGCCAACCCCCCCCCCCCCCCTCTCTGTCTGCTCTGCACGCTCTCCCTCTCTCTCTCCCTCTCTCTCTCTCTGTCTCATTCGTGCAAAATGGGTCACCTGTGGTTTGAAACGCTGCTCTTTCACAGATCTGCGGGGCCACGGCTTCCATCTCAAGTCAGCCCCCCCCCCCCCCCCCCCCCCCTCCCCCCTCCCGCTCATTCAACATCATCCTAGCCATCTCGCAAGTGGCTCACGTGTGAGAGCCGTCACGGGGGAACGGTGAAATAGTTCGTTTGCCGTTCGTCCGACCCGGCGGGGGTTCGCTAATCGTGGCGAACATTACTCAAATGAATGTTCCCCCTGCAGATTTAGCATTGCGTGAAATTCCATTAAATCAGGGACCTCTGCACGGGAATAACCCGACCCGTCACCGAGGACGGGTTAAGCCCCCGCCCACCCCGGAAAACAAAACGAAACAAAACAAAAACAAAATAAAAGCTCGTCCCGGGCTCTCATGATTTTGTTACGAATTCCACGGCTTCTGCAGAGGACGGAGAGGACGAACAACACAGAGAAAGTGTAATGTGAGAGGAACCGCGGCTCTTAAACGCTATTGGAGCTGAGTCAGCATCACTTTCTTCAGGGTAACCTACTCCCTTTCTCTCTCACACCCGCACGCACACACACGCACACACACACACACACAATCCATTAGCCTGTTAATGTGGCAGCTGAGGGGCTGATGTAATGCTCTAACCTTGAGCAGATGAGCTACAAGTCGCAACCTCCTCGCGTCGCTATCCAGGAGGACAGGACAGGAGGAGGGGGGGGGCAGGAGGCGAGGTGGGCTGGGGGTGGGGGGGGTGGGGGGGGGGGGGGGGGTGACGGGGGAGGATGATGGCGATGAGCAAGCAAAGATTAGACCACAATGAGAGCCACAATCGCTTCCCAGGCAGTCAAACTACTGGCTGGACGCGGATGACGCAGGTGAATTCACTCTAAGGCGCGCGGACAAACTTTTCCCGCTGTGGCGACGGCTCCTCCCGTCGTGGCAGGCCTGAGGCGGACCTCTGATGGAGACGTCCCGACCGATCGCGGCCTGTTTAGCCAAGCAACCCCCGAGACGTGGATTAAGCGCCGCTTGCGTGCTTAAACGTGCGAGCTGAGACCCCGGATTACATCCAAGTCTGAGGCGACCGATATGTGTATTTCTGAGATTAAATTAGGGGGATGAGAGTCACCACCTCGGGCCGCCTCGGCGGGAGGCGGGAGGGCCTGTCTGCTTAGGTTTTTGTGCTCACCGATGTGGTACAGGCCGATCCAGTCGGTGGCGTCCACCTCCTCCTTGATGTCCCAGGAGATGACCAGGTGGCTGTGGCCCAGGCTCAGCTGGTACGTGGACGCCGTGAGCGAGGAGCGGCTCTCCGACGTCACCAGGTCCGTGTCGCTGTTGGCGCGCTGGAGCGCCACGCCCGAGGCTTCCGACTGGCTCTCTGAGGGCATGGCGGCGGAGGCGGAGGAGGAGGAGGCGGCGGAGGAGGAGGCGGCCTGGACCGTCAGGCCGCGCAGGTTGTCCGGTCCGATGGTGTAGGGCCGGGAGTGGGGCGTGCGGCGCCGCACGGCCAGCAGGTGCTCCCGGGCGCTGCCGTTGGTCGACGGCGAGGCCGCCGGGGAGGAGGTGGGGGAGGAGGAGGAGGCGGCGGCGGCGGTGGCGGCCGTCGCCATGGTTACGGCGGAGGGGGGCAGGAAGCGAGGCGGGGAGGAGGAGAGGTGATGCTGGTGGTGGTGGTGGTGATGGTGGTGGTGGTTGTGGTGGTGGTGGTGGTGGTGGTGGTGGGGGGAGGAGGGAGGGGGGGAGGAGGAGGAGGAGGACTGGGGGCGGGGGCGAGGGGGGAGGACGGCTGTGGCGAGGGAGGGGCGAATGGTGGAGGCCAGGCGGGCGGGCCGAGAGAAGAAAAGAGAGGAGGCGGAGAGAGGAGGGAGGGAGGGAGGGAGGGAGGTAGGGGACAGGAAGGAAGGCAGGCAGGCTCTCGCTGGGCTGAACGTTGAGGTGAGGAGACGTGTGGCCCCTCCCCCTGAACGCGGCGCCTCACAGCTCCCAGCGTCCTCTCCCCCTCGGATCAGTCATGAGCGGCTGCTGCCCGGTTAGCCCTCCCTCCCGCCCGGGACTCCTGTCCATTCTGCCTAAACGCGTCTACAGCCCAGAGACCTGAGGCCGCCGAGGCTCCCCGTGTAAATCATCCCATGACAGCCATGACGCCGATGGAGGGATGGAGGTGGGAGAGACGCGGAGGGAGAGAGAGAGAGAGAGAGAGAGACTGATGAGGAGTTAGGGATGGATCCTTCCGCTGGTGTTTCCGGGGATGAAGAGGAGGAGGAGGAGGAGGAGGAGGAGGAGGAGGCGGGGTCGTTCCCAAAGGTCCACGGGGAGGAGAAGGGTGGGGGGAGGTTGGAGACCTATAGGAGAGAGAGAGAAAGAGAGAGAGAGAGAGAGAGAGAGAGAGGGGAGGGGAGGGGGAGGAGGAGGAGGACAAGAAGAGGGATGATGGTCAGTAGCAGCAGGGTAAAAACTGTCAGATTTGTTGAGGTTTTCTCGACAGCTCGCACACACACACACACACACACACACACACACACACACACACACGAGCTGGATCAGCCTCCCTCGACTCTAACGCATGGAAATGTGGATTCTCCTTGTTCTACTTGTACAGAAACACAACACAGATTGGTCCTATGCAGCCCAGAGAGGAGCCTGGACGGGAGTCTCACGGTCTCCACGTCCACTTCAGAGGTTGACAAGTTCAGTCCCACATCCTGGATGGATGGAAATAAAACCATATCCTGTCGACCTTTCAAAACACACACACACAGCCTCTCCATCTCCTTTCCCTTCAGTTTCTCATTCGCCTTCTCTCTCTCACACACACACACACACACACGCGCACGCACACACACGTGTGAGCGCGCCGTGGTTGCCATGGAGAGGGGCCGATGACGCCAGACGGCGTCTCGGCCGATTGGATGAGCACAGCCCGGCAGAAACGGACAAAAAGACACTCTGGCCCAATGCGAACGGCAAACCGTCCATCCACAGGAAGAACTGATCGTTTCTCGAGTCGACCCGAACTTTGATCTCCTTTGGAGATCTCTCACCAAAGGGGAGACGTAAAGTATGGCGGTCCGGGGGGAGAGAGCAAGGTGCTATCTGGGTTGCGGGAGGAAAAGCAGGCTCATTTTCCGCCACATTAGCCACCAGAGAGCTGGATTAAAACATCCGCATTTTCCTCATACCGGCCGCAGCCAGAGCAAGCCCCCCACCCCCCCACCCCTCCTCCCACCCTGTCCAAACATTTCTGCCAAACATTTCTACTTTCCAGGCCGCTCCTCTGCTTCATCTCAGCGCCTTCCGAGCATCCCAGCCCCCCCCCCCTCGCCCCCCCGCCCCCCCCTACCCCCCGCCTTGACCCGCGGACCCCCGCCGATTACACCGCGACTCTCGCACATCTGGACGCTCTGACACGGAAACCGGGCCCGGGGCCGGAGTTCACAGCCGCAGCTCTCACACGTACAGAGGCGAAATTTTGACTCCACAAATTCCAAAGCGCACTCAGGCTCTTCTTGGCGAAACACACGGGGAGGGGCGGGGCTGGGGGGGGGGGGGGACTCTGAGAGGGGCCACAAACCCGAGCTAAAGCTGCCCGAACGCACACACATATACACGCGAGCACGTGAAGCTCTTGGGAGGTAAGTGTCCTTGATCCAGCTGCGGGATTAAAAACAGAGAATGGAGGGGGGGGGGATTTACTGTTGACAGAATGCCTTCTCTAATCCGCCGCGTAACCACACGGCTTCAATCTGCAGCTGCGGCCGGCCCGGGCCGCTCGCCTCTGCGTCCAGATGTGCCGCCGCCGCCGCCGCGCGCCCCGCACACAGCCGCCGTGTCACAGCCGAGACGACCGGTCCCCAGGCTCGAGCGTTTTACGACAGTTTCCATTCAGCCCACGTCTGGGACGTATGACCCTCCATCCAGTCCGATCGGTCCCAGGGACGGGTCCCATCTCCGGCCAAACGCGCTTAAATCCAACTTTAGGTTAGCGTCACTGAACCCGTTTACGCACCATCTTCTAGGATAATGAATCCGTCATCCACTACAAATACGGGTTTCATCAGGAATATTTGGCACGTATGGAATAATGGCGATGATACATGTATCGCCATAGATTTATGGTCTATGGTCAGCATAGTGTAGTCAGAGTGAGTAGACTTGGAAAAAGACACTTTTTCTGCCACTTTTCGGGAAAGAAGAGGCGATTTAAAGTCACAACGAGCAAGCGTCTGACACGGGTATTCATTTAAACCTACACGAAAGCAACAAAAACGATGTAAAGCCCCCCCGCCCCGCTCTCGTGTCAGTGACGGATGGGTGCGGCCCGTCGCCACGGTGACGGCATCTCCCTCCCGCTTTCCGACTCGAGGGCGACCCCGCTCTCCGCACCTGTCCGCGCTAATTCCATTTTAGCGCGGGCTATGAATACCCCTCGCCGCCTTCCTCTCTCCATGCCCCCGCCTCCCACTCCCTACACGTTCACTGCGAGGGACCTTTGACCCCCCCCCCCCCCCCCTCACAGCCTCACAGCCCTCACAGCCTCCCTCATTCCACATTAGGCACGCGCGTGAACCGTTCAGGGAGCGCCCCCCCCCCCCCCCCGGCTGCTTTCCCCCGGAGTCGGCCTGTGCCCAGCACCACTTCGATCCCCCGCCCCAACCCACCTCACCCCACCCCCACCCCACCCTACCCCTTCCACAGAGACCCGAGGTTCAACCACACCGCCACAGCTCCCATGCTAGTGGGAACAAACGACGATGCTAACAGTGCTTTACACCCGGCTGGGATCCCCAGACGGGCACCCGAGGGCGATTTTGGCACTTGATGCTATCGCGGATCTGTTTGCGTCTGCATCATTGGCACAAAGCGACACGTCTCCATAACCTGGGGTCCCGCGGTTCAGATTCATGAATACGTCACTGTTCCACATTAGTGGGGCGTGACGCCGCAGATAAATACCCCTAACGCGATTACGCTGCCGAGGTCTTAAAGTTTAATGAAATCAATGCGGCGATGGATCAACGGCCGGGAGAGCCTGGCAGAGGTGGACGTATCCTCCACCTGCTGGGCGGCCTGGGCCTGGGCCTGGGGTCTGGGCATGGGGTCTGGGCCTGGGGTCTGGGCCTGGGCCTCATCCTGGGCCTGGGCCTGGGTCTCGGCCTGGGTCTGGGCCTGGGCCTGGGGTCTGGGGCTGGGGTCTGGGCCTGGTCCTGGTCCTGGGCCTGGGGTCTGGGCCTGGGCCTGGGGTCTGGGCCTGGGGTCTGGGCCTGGGGTCTGGGCCTGGGGTCTGGGCCTGGGGTCTGGGCCTGGGCCTGGGGTCTGGGCCTGGGGTCTGGGCCTGGGGTCTGGGCCTGGGCCTGGGGCCTGGGGCCTGGGCCTGGGCCTGGGCCTGGGCCTGGGCCTGGGCCTGGGGTCTGGGCCTGGGGTCTGGGCCTGGGGTCTGGGCCTGGGCTTCAGCACACTGCGCTCCCTGCTCAGGTAGGACGGAGCACAGATGCCAGCGGACAGGAGACGGGGAGTGGACGGAGGCGGGGAGAGCCGACTCATCTCCGGCTTACTGCCCTCGATGAGGCCGCGAGATACCGCAGGATTGGCCTGGATAGTGCTCGCCTCCTCCCCCCCTGCCACTCCAAAAAAAAGTCCTCAACCTGTTTTCTCAAAACCCTAAAACGTCCTTATTTTCGCCCTCCAACAGAGCGGCCATCCTGTTCTCAAGCCCAGGCTGACGTTAGCACCCATCAGAGGCCTGTTTCTATCCATCTCATCAATCCGATGCCCCCCCCCCAGCTCCTTAAGCTCCGTCTGCGGCCTCCACGCTCATCTTTTTCAGACCTTCAAATCTGCCTGCTGGGCCTCGCGGGCCTCCGTACCTGGCTGTACCTCCCTCCCCACCAGCGGTGGCGGCGGCGGCTTCGAGGCTGCGGGTTATTTATAAACGGTGAGACTTTGTGACTAAATATACACGCGCAGCCCTGCGGAAACAGACCCAGGCACTGACATCGATACGCCGTCGACTCGTGATGGTGGCGAAACGCGCACACACACACCCAGGCACACATCGAGGCCGCGCGTACACGCCCAAAAAGCTGTCTTTGATTTGGCACCGCTTTCATCCCACGCCGAGACAAAGGAATGATGGGTAGGAGTGCACGCGCGCTCACAAGTGTTTCCTGCAAAGACGACATTTCTGTGGGCAGGCCGGGAGGATCGCTTCGGCCCGTCCCCGACCTAAAAGCCCTCCGCCGAAAAGCCTGAGTGAATCCTGCCCGCTCCTCTCCTGTGCAGGACCGCGCTGCCGGCTGCATCACTGAATTATGCAAGCGACGGGGCCCGAGACGAAGGGAAAGAGGGGAAAAAAAACAAGAGAGAACATCATCCTCATTAAGGTCCCAGAGCGGAGCTAGCAGCACAGGCTGACCCGGCCCCTGCGGGGAGATGCCAGGAATTCATCCCGGCTGCCAGAATAACGCTGCGGTGTGGGCTTGGGACACTTCTCCGCCCCGCGCGGGGGGACGCACAAACCGAGACGGTGGGGGCAAAACACCGTCCCTCTCTTAAAGGGATTCGGCCTCCTCTCCGCTTAGGCCGGGCCCGAAGTGAGAAATGAAGTGAGACTCACCCTGGGGGCCTGCTTTGTAGAAAAAGGCCCGAGATAGGACCTCCATCACACACACACACACACACACACACACACACACACACACACACACACACACACACACACACACACACACACACACACACACACACACACACACACACACACACACAGAGTCCTGAAATAGCTGTAGCGTGATTGGAGAACAATGAGGCGGTCCTGTCAGAGGCGACAGCTTCCTGTCCCCAACACACCCCTCACATTCCTCTGTGCCAGTGCGTGCGTGTTTTTGTCTCAGTGCATCCGTGCGTTCCCCCAGCCTCGGCCCGACGAGACAGACGTGACAGAGCTGCCCCCCCCACCCCCCTCCCGCTCCCGACAACCCCCACCCCCACCCGCCAAGACGTAGAGAGACGAACCCGCCAAAGGCTACGTTTAGAGTGGCGCGTGTGGGAGTCGGAGTGCGCGTTAAATAAGGCCTGAATCAACTCGGAAGACAATAAAACGCTCGTTATCCACCAGAGGGAGGTTCACAGACCTCAGGTCACTCCATCTGACTCCATCTGACTTCCGGCTTCCTGCGTGCGGAGCAAAGTCCACGTCTGGGTCGAAGGGATCGGAGGCCCCTGGCCCGACGGGGGACACCGAATGTTTGGTTTTTACGCGTCTGATAAAGCTGCTGGAGGAGGCAGGGACGGCCCTGACGAGCGGGGGTCAATAGGTCTCGCGGGTCAAAAGTAGGTGGGACGCGCTGGGGAATGGGCCCTGTGCTGCGACCCTGGAGGATCCCGTTTCAGCTGGACCCGGGCCCTGGCCCCGCAGAGAGACCCTCCAGCAAACATGCTGTAAACCTAGAGTCCCCGGAGAGAACGATGAGTAAGAACTCCTCCTCCTCCTCCTTCTTGCGTGAGTAGCATCCAAATCAGTACCGCCCCCCCCCCCCATTGCTATTGGAGAGGTTCACGCACCTGCAGGTGAAACACGGACGCAATGCATGGGAGGGTGGAGGGTGGAGGAGGGGGGTG
This sequence comes from Karalla daura, assembly GCA_029224185.1. Taxonomy (NCBI): domain Eukaryota; kingdom Metazoa; phylum Chordata; class Actinopteri; order Chaetodontiformes; family Leiognathidae; genus Karalla; species Karalla daura. Next base: position 1,794,359 of record CM055211.1, on the reverse strand, counting down.
GGGGTCAGAGACCACAACCTCAAAGTTAGCCACAGCTCCGACAACTCTAGCCTACGCTGTAGTTCATTATGCACAGATTACAATCAGGGCCAGATCCTACACAGGGCTATTAGGGAGGAGGAAATGGGAGATGAGCTGTCCTGTTATTCTGGGATTGATCTGATTGTGTGAGAGAGAGCGCGCGCGCACACACACACACACACACACACACACACACACACACACACACACACACACACACACCAGGGCTCTGATCTGATTTACTTACATTCTTGGGCAGCTTCTACGTGTGTGTGTGTGTGTGTGTGTGTGTGTGCAGGTAGATTGTGACAGCAAACACATGGCGCTGCGGGCTTTGTTGTTGTTTTTGAGTGTTGCCGAGGCCTCGTTTTTTTTTGGTCACTGTTGCTGCTGAGTGGAGCCCACCGTGCATGACTTCATCAGCAGGAGAAAGAACACGCCAACAAATGGAAAGATCTGCAGCAACACTTGCACCGAAACACACCAAACAAACAGCCCGCCGGTGCACACATGTACATATGTAGGCGCGATACGCGTCCCCTACCTTTAATCCGATGATCTACGCGTCGCTCACAGCCTCTTCTTCATGCCTGAAAGATCCCACAGGAGGTCGCTCAATCATGGACGACGGGAGCTCCACACCAGGCCGGGCACCACCGACCATTCACGGAATCGCAGCCGGGCTGCAGCGCTCCGATCCCGGGGAGCCGCGCCGCAGCCTCTCGGTGTTTCCGGAGCAGAGAGAGGGGGGGGATCGTCCCTTTCTGGAAAGCGTCTGATCCCGGCGTTTGATCCGGCTCTAAACCATGGTTTCTTTCTCCCCCTGCGATGCCAGGCTGGTGGAGACACTTCACATCCGCCAGCCTGTTTACTTTATCCCTGGTTTGCTCCTCCCTGCCGGACGCACACACACATACGCACGCGCACGTAGAGGAATCCGCTGCACAAATCCTGCAAAAAAAAAACACGTTTAAATCATCCGTGCACGCTGGGAACTTCTTTATCCGACGCCAGGTCTGTAATGTGTGGCCCAGCCCAGTACCACAATAACTAATTTAACACCTCCCACCACCTCCTCCACAGCAAGGATGCTCAAGCTGAGGGTGGAGGACCTTCGGGGGCTCACCAGAGACGGGGACGGGGTCCTCACACTCATCCTCCTAAAAATGTTGATCTCAATGGGAGACCACTGGATGGAGGGAGGGGTGGGGGGGGGATTACCGTTTTAATCACAGCTTTTGAATGCCACGCAGCTTAACAAGGCCGACCCCAGCTCGGATGTTACCCACCCGAGAGTTCACAGGGTTAAGTCAAGTCAATTTATTGGGAGAGTATTTTTTAAAAAAAGCTTTACAGTTCATATAAAAAGGTAATAAGGAGAATTCAAAGCACTGTAAAGGGTGAGTAATGGACATAAAAAGCGAATCCGCTGATAGATCACTCCGAAGGCTGCCACGGTCACCTTCGCTTTCCAGGAGATGGATAAACAGGTTTAAGGGGTGTCAAACTCATTCCACAAAGGGCCGTGTGGCTGCAGGCTTTTGTTCCAAACAAGCAGCAACACACCTGACTCGGCTCTTTCAAAGAACTGATCTCAACCTTCGGACAGCCGATTGCTCAGACTGAGAACTCTTGATTGGTTGGAAGAAAAACCTGCAGCCGCACGGCCCTTTGTGGAATGAGCTTGACACCCCCGGTTAAGAGGTTGGATATGCTCGGCCAGCCAGGCCCGACACAGAGGCGCATGCCGCACGGCACCGCGTCTGAAACCAGTGGGGCCGAACGTTCACACGTCCCAGGCTCCAGATCTGCACCGCCGTGCGGAATCGGTGCCGGCTGGATAGCCCGGGCGCGTGGAAAACGGATAAGGGGACAAATATCCGGTGCACAGATGTGTGAGAGCAGGCCTCTCCAGCTTTCGGGAGGTTTCCGAGTCGCAGCCTGGATTTTGAGACCCCCCCCCCTCCCCACACACACACACACATTTTCGGAGCGGTCGTGTGCGTGTCGGGAAGCCCGGGCCCTGGTCCTGGCCTAGATGGGAGCGCGCTGACCCAGGGGGCGGAAACATGATGGAAGCAGACGGTCGGGATAGGCAAGAGGGAGGGATTTGGCAAATAATCCCACCCGCCTTAATCCCCCGCAACAACAAAAGAAAAAGTCGGCCCGGCCATCCTTTTCTGTCACGATAAAAGAAGGGAAAAAGACACCAGGGGACCACATCCAAAACGCACCACTTATTTTATTTACTTAAATATACAGAGGTGTGAATGAGGTCACTCAGCAAAAACATGCCCGTCCATACAAAAAGGGTTTACAAACACAGATAAGAGGATTTTTACATTATTTAGACAACGATGCCCGCATTTACAAACTTTACAAGACCATTTAATCCCAAATGAATGAAAACCAGTGTGTCGGGGGCCCGAGGAGAGAACTATGGTATGTTTCCTGGCTTAACGCGCTAAGACCTTCATTTAGCGGTTTCTCCTCCCGAGCTGGGAACTTACAAATACGGTGGAAACATCCGTTCAGTCTTCAACATATGTAAACACATCAGATGTCTTACATGGAGGACTAAGCTGTAACTTAGGAGCACTGAGACATTTTTTCGGCATCTCCGTAGGTCAATGATGTCACGGTCTGAACTGCAGAGCAACAGCACGCCAGAGTTGAATGAATTCAATCACAGATCTCATAGCCGGCAACGGTTTCATTTGGAGGATGATGGGCCATTTGCTGATGTCTGGGTGGGCCGTCTCGCTCTTGCGCGTCTGGAGTCAGACCACGCAGTGCGCCTGGATGAGCTGCCGGGCCATCTCCACGTTGCCGCTGCTCTGGTAGATGAGGGACAGGTTGAAGGCGATCTCCCGCCTCAGGTCCACCTGATCCTCCGGGATGCCCTGCGGAGGGAGGGGTGAGGGGGTGGATGGAGGAGGTGGATGGAGGGGACAGACAGGGGGGGGGGGGGGAGAGTGGCGAGGTTAGGCTGGTGGACGAATTGAATGTAAACCTGAGCATGACGAGAGTTCTGTGTGTGTGTGTGTGTGTGTGTGTGTGTGTGTGTGTGTGTGTGTGTGTGTGTGTGTGGGGGGGGGGGGGGGGGGGGCAAGCTGACACACCTCCAGCTTCTTCGGGGGCAGCGTCAGGGCCTTCTGGTAGTAATGGATGCTCAAGTGCGTGAGGCCCATCTGGTGCAGCGCCCGGCCCAGGTTGTAGAGGCTCTCCTGGCACTCTCCACGCAGCTCCAGGTACCTCCACAGGAAGGAGAAGCCCTGCGCGCACACACACACACACACACACACACACGCCTCCTCTTAGCCGGGTCTAAGGAGGAGGAGCCACCCAGAAGGAAGGGGGAAGGAAGGGGGACGGTACCTGCAGCACCAGCGTGTGGCGCTTGGCCACGAACTTCTGAGCCGCCATGTGGAAGAAGGTGAGGCCCACGCACAGGCTGTGCAGCGGGTTGTCGGGGTGAGTCCGGAACACCTGGGCGTACTGGCCTGGAGGGGGGGGTGGGGAGACACAATCAGAGCTCACGTTACGGACCGGTCATTAAGACGGAGGAGGGATGAGGGAGGCGGGAGGAGGGAGGAGGGGAGGCGGTACCCAGGGCGTGCTTCAAGCTGCCCGACACCATGGCGTTGTGGCCGCACAGGATGCACAGGGCGTGGTGGTCCGGGTTCTTGAGCAGCATGCGCAGGCAGAAGCGATGGTGGCGCTGGTGCTGAGACGTGATGGTCAGCTGGGGTGGGAGAGGAGAGGAGAGGAGAGGAGAGGAGAGGAGAGGAGAGGAGAGGAGAGGAGAGGAAAACAAACATGAACGAGAGAAAGGAGGAAGGAACGAGAGAAAGGAGGAAGGGGGAGGTCTGTGTGTCCCCCGGGGGCGGGGTGGGTCGGACCTGGTTGAAGATGTTCCAGAGCTGGGGCTGGTCCACGTTGTCCATCAGCAGCAGCCTGATGTAGTTGTAGGCCTTGTAGTAGTTGTTGGCCAGGATGGTGGCGGACAGGCCGAAGTACTCCATCTCGCGGCGGCGCGGCTTGTTGTCGTAGAAGGAGTAGAACTCCATGGCCGACTCCACCAGCAGGTCGGCCTCCTCGTAGCGCTGCACCTCGCACAGCGTGTGCACGCAGCCTCACCAGCAGCTGCCACCAGTCCTCCTTGGACAGCACGTTGGTTTTAACTGGGAGGAGGGGGAGGGGGTGATAATCACACGTTAGCATCTGTGGTTACCCAGCTCCTACTGAGAGACCCGTAAACGGGCCCGTCTCCACACATGGCATCCGTTAACACATGCTGTGGGACTGTGGAGCCGTATCCGGGCCCACGGCTGCAGCCTCGGACCGAGGAGGAGGAGGAGGAGGAGGAGCAGTGGCCAGGGAGACGTACTGTTGTTGTCCAGGTAGGCGGCCTCGTGGTCGGCCACCTCCTCCTGGCTGTCCTTGACCCACACCAGCTTCAGGTGGCTCCTGCCCGACATGGTGACGGAGCGCACGCACACCTTGGCCCGCACCATCGACCACCTGGAGGCGGGGGGGGGGGGGGGGGGGGGGGGGGGGGGGGGGTGAGAGGAAGTTTGAGAGTGATGTTGAGGAACGAGCTCACCTTTGCTCAGCTTCTTAAATGTCTCAAGTCTGTGTGAGACAGTTGAATGGTGCCGAGGTGAGGCTAAAATAAACACCTTATTCGGTCCTTTTTTCGATGCAGATATGCAGATTTTTTTTGGGAGGGCAAGATGCTGAGCCCCAAACCGCCTGTCATGTGTCATCAGGTGGGAATGTGTGGGGATGGTTAAAGCAGACGGGCCGTGTAGCCACCGTTGTATGAATGGGTGAAGGTGACCGGGAAGACGAGGAAAAGCTCTCAGTAAGAGCCAGTTGCGTTAACCTCAACTGATTCACTGAGAAAGTAATCAATCGTCTGTTTACAACCCAGCTCTACTTTGATATCAACAGAATTCACCACGCGAGGGAGGAGACTTTTGTTCCTAAAGTTTTGGTTTCAATATTTAGGATGTTTTCATTGTTTTTAGGCATTTCTAGGGCCGATAGAAACGCGCCTCCTCACACATCCACAGTCGAGCCGCTTCTGTCAGGTTCGTGCTTTCAGACCGTGACTGTGAGTGTGTGTGTGTGTGGTGTGTGTGTGTGTGTGTGTGTGTGTGTGCGTGTGTGTGTGACCTTGAGCAGCATGGAGATCATGGTGATGGTGGCGTCCAGGTAGTCCAGCGTCTGTCCCTGAGTTCTTGAGCAGCGTGGAGCGATGCAGCAGCAGCTTCAGCTCCTACCACACACACACACGCACACGCACACACGGATGAGAACACACACACACACACACAGAGGAAGCGGCAGATCCGAGGCGGACGGGGGCACCTTCTGGGCGGCGGAGGAGTCCTGCGCCAGCGTGTCGCTGTCGTACATGGACTCCAGGGCCTTGAGGGCGCAGTCGGGCCGGCCCAGCTGCTGCTGCAGCGTGGCCAGGGCCAGCCGCGCCTCCAGGTGCAGCGGGGCCATCTCCACCACCCGCGTGTAGCTCTGGGCGGCCACCTCCATGTGGCCCAGCGCCTTCACACACTCTGCGTGGGACGGGGAGGGAGGGAGGAGGAGGGAGGGGAGAGGGAGAGGGAGAGGGAGAGAGAGAGAGGGAGGGAGAGGGACAGAGAGAGAGAGAGAGAGAGGGAGGGAGAGGGAGAGAGAGAGGGGAGAGAGAGAGAGGGGAGAGAGAGAGAGAGAGAGAGAGAGAGGGGGAAGGACGAGAGAGGGGACAGAGAGAGAGAGAGGGAGGGACAGAGAGAGAGAGAGAGAGAGAGGGAGTGAGAGGGACAGAGAGGAGAGAGAGAGATAGAGGGAGGGAGAGGGAGAGGGGGAGAGAGAGGGAGGGGAGAGGGACAGAGAGAGAGAGAGAGAGATAGAGGGAGGGAGAGGGGGAGGGAGAGAGAGAGAGAGAGAGAGAGAGAGAGAGAGAGAGAGAGAGAAGAGAGAGAGGGAGAGAGAGGAGAGAGAGAGAGAGAGAGAGAGAGAGAGAGAGAGAGAGAGAGAGAGAGAGAGAGAGAGAGAGAGAGATGCCTTATGTAACGGCCCCGACTAGTCTAGCACTTCAGAGTTTTTGTTCTTTGTTTGTTTTGGACCGTGCAGGGATATTTCAGTTTCGGGGCCTGGGCTGGATTTAGCGGCCCCTTCTACCTGCCGCAGATCCAGAGCCCTGTGAGTGGTCGGACATTAAGGACAGGGCTCTCTGCCTCTGTACCTGCGTGCCGGAGCCAGACCACGGCCAGGTTGTACTTCTCGGACACGACGAGCGCGGGACAGCAGGGGCAGGGCCGACGCGTACTCCCCCTCCTCCAGGTAGGCCTCGCCCACGTCCAGGAACAGGTCCCCCCACCTCCTCCGGGCTCTGCTCCAGCAGGGCCGCCACCAGCGCCTGAGGGACACGGCACGCGGGACAGAGACGCAGGTTTCAGTCCGGGTGGACCCGTCAACTAGAAGGGGAGGGGGGTGGGGGGGGGGGGGGGGGGGGGGGGGGGGGGGGGGGGGGGGGGTGCTCACCTCCACCGGAGCCAGGACGTGCAGGTGCACCAGGCACACGATCAGCTTGGCCTTCAGGTCTATGGGGATGTTCTCCGGGAGCTTGCACCTCCTTTATTTTTACCTGGATACACCACACACACACACACACACACACACACAGAGTCAACCAGCGTTACTACGACCCAGAAATAGCACGGCTCTGGGGATTGTTTGTTTGGAGGCGGGAGAGGACTGTGGGAGCTGCGGCTGAGGATTCACAGCCAAGGCGTGAAGATTGTCAGGAAGCAGCAAAAAACGCATACAAAACACACATAAGTATATATACGTGGAACATACCCCCCCTCCTCTCAGAAGGAGTCACTATCTGCCTCTTAGGGACCGAGCAGCCCGGGTCTGATGGAGAGGGACGTCTTACCCTCGGCCGCTTTTGACCCGCTCCGCCGAAGCTTTCTCCTCCTCCTGCTTGCTGCTGCTGCTGCTTCTCCCGCTTCGCCGTGTCCGTTGTCCATGTCCGTCGCCCCCCGCCTCCCCCTCCTCCTTCTCCTTCTCCCTTCTCCCCCTCCTGCTGCTGCATGCACTCCTCCTCCGCCCGCCGGGGGGCCGCAGCCTCCTCGGGCTCCTCCCTGACCAGCACGACCTCTGTAAAACCGGGCCAGGACCTTGGAAAAAACAAACACACACACACACAGGTGTATTCACTGAGACCGAAGACGCCCCCCCCCCCCCCTCCTCCTCCTCCTCCTCCTGTGCCGTTACCTCCAGCGCCCTGCTGTACTTCTTGCTGGTGATGTAGAGCTCGGCGGCCATGTTGACGAAGTCGTCGCTGACCAGGTCCGGGTGTCGAGCCAGGGCGTCCTCCACCACGCCCAGGGCCGAGGGCAGGTCGTTGCTCTCGTAGTAGGCTCCTGGGGCGAGGACAGGAGCGCGCGGTTTTTAGGAGGAGGAAAACCCAAAAACAAGGTGCCGAACTAAAAGCCCCCCCCCCCCCCCCGTACTTGGCCATGTCCTTGGACAGCTGCATGAAGTGCTCCCCGTCCTCCATGGGGCAGCAGCGAGAGGATCCTGCGGTAGCCGTCCATGCAGTGCTTGTGCTCCCCCAGCCGCATGTGGAGGCTGGAGCGCTCCCACAGGTAGCGCACGTTGGTGGGGGTCGTACTTGATGGCTGAGGAGGAGGAGGAGGAGGAGGAGGAGGAGGGGTTAGGTGAGCGAAGGATGGATCTCCGTTGGACGTGTGTGTGCGTGGTGAGACCCACCCTTGGAGTAGCAGAAGATGGCCTGCCGGATGTTGTCCTGCTCCAGGGACATGTCCGCCAGCCTGATCCACTCCTCGCAGTCCGACGGGTTGAGGTGGGCGGCGATCAGGCCGAACTGCAGCGCTTTGTCCACGTCCTGCTCGTCCTCGTAGATCATGGCCAGCGTGGAGAAGGGCTCGTAGGCCAGGGGAGCTGGGGAGGAGAGGGGAGGGGGGGAGAATGGGAGGAGGAGGGGAGAGGAGGGGAGAGGAGAGGAGAGGAGAGGAGTGGAGAGGAGAGGAGAGGAGTGGAGGGGAGGGGGAGGGGAGGGGAGAGGAGAGGAGAGAAGAGGATAGTATAGGATAGGATAGGAGGGGAGGGGAGGAGAGGAGAGGAGAGAAAGGGAGGAGAGGAGAGGAAGAGAGGAGGAGGGGAGAGGTGAGGATAGGATAGGACAGGATAGGATAGGAGGAGAGGAGATGATCGGAGACGATAGGATAGGATAGGATAGGAGGAGAGGAGGAGAGGAGACGATAGGATAGGATAGGATAGGAGAGGGGAGGAGAAGGGAGGAGAGGAGAGGAGTTGTACCATCACTGTGAAGACACTAGAGGTCCAGCAGTGGAGCAGCTCCCGGCTCCCCTCCCCTACCCTGTCTGATGATCTCCATGCACATCAGGATGGCGTCCTCCTTCTCCCCCCCGGGCGTAGCGGATGTTGGCCTCTCCCATCAGGCCTCTGAGGGCGCGGGGCAGCTTGCTGCGCTGACGCTTCTCCTTGGAGACACCCCCCCCACCCCACCCACCAGTCAGAAACCAGCACGAGAAGAACCCAGCCGCCCGCCCCGCTCCTCTCCCCCCCCTCCTCCTCACACCTCATCATCTTCTTGTTCTCCCGGTCCCAGCTCCATCTCCAGCGCGAACCACGTCCCCCACCGAGGGGTCCGTCGTCTTCTTCTTCTTCTTCTTCTTCAGCCCCTTGCCTCTCCTCCCGGCCTCGCTTTGGGCTCTTGGCGATCTCCTCCAGGCTCACGTCCACCGCCCTGGCCTCGTCCTCGTCCCTCAGCCTGAAGTCCAGGTCGCCTTCGTCGTCCACGAAGCTCAGGGCTGTCCTCCTCCTCCTCCTCCTCCTCCTCCTCCTCTCCTCCTCCCCCTCACCTCCCTCCTCCTCCTCTTCCTTGTCATCTTCCCCCTCTGGCTCCTCCTCTTCTTCCTCCTCCTCCTCTTCCTCCTCCTCAGAAGATGGGAGCTCCGGCGGTCCTTCCAGCATGGAGGAGAAGGCCAGCTGGACCCCGGGGCTGACTCCCTCCTCTGAGGAGAAAGGTCTTTAAATGCAGTGTGTGTTTCTGGAATTGTTAGGACTTCAACAGAGCTTTCTACTCGTCTTAACTTATGATACAATTGCTACTATCTTTGCACATATTTGCACTCTACTCTCAAGACTATTGCATAGCATATATATACATATAGGTCCCATGCATTATGAACATGCACTCCTGCAGGGATTACTTGTTGTCCTTTATGGATCTTTTATCTGACTTAAGTAGTGTACCTTCCTCCAACTTCACTTCAATTCAGTCTAACTATCCATCTATGACGTGAATAAGTCCAAATAAGACGTACAGGTGTTCTCGTATATCCCGAATAGCAGGAATCTGCTTTACCCTATCTTTCCCCTGAACTGTGCGGAGGTGGAAGGCGCGGCATCGTCCTCCTCATCCTCGGCCGTTCCCTCCGACTCCTGAGGAGGCGAAGGAAACGTCAACGGGGACCCGGCAAAACTCAAAACAATCCAATCTGCCCCATCTGCCCCATCACCTTGGCTTTCCGCTCGTCCCTGCGCTTGTCGAACTCCTCAAAGGTGATCCTGCCCTCCAGGTAGTCGATGAGCTCCGCGCTGAAGGCGGACATCTCTGGCCCCTGCGTCGTCTCAAGTCTCCCGGTGACAACACAAAAACTTCATAGAAAGCAAAGCACCGCGTCAACACCCCATGTCAACACCGCGCACGCCGAGCTACGGTGGCCGGAAAGGACAAACACATCCGGTTAGCGGGCGCGGGGGCCGCAGCGCGAAACGTGGCCTGTGTCGCCCTCCTGTGGTAGAGGCTGAGAATGCAGGATCGAAGTCAACCTTCGATTGAATTCAATGAAAAAGAATATTTGGAGCATATTTAACAACACGAACTAATAATTTTAATATCTATAGGGCTAAAATATGAAGAGGTACTGACATATAACTTAATATATCTAACAAATCGTATAACTGCAATTCTATTTTTGGAGGGACAAGCTTATAAAATATCTAGTTCTTCTAGATTTATACAGGCTGTGACTATGAAGTTAATTGAATTTTCTTGTATGTTTACCAGGCGCATTTCCAAGCACTGAACAATTCAGCGCAAATACTTATGTATTAAATATTACATGTTCATTTCCATTTTGTTCCCCAACTTTCTCCTTTTCCTACTTCTGTTCACGGACTTGTGTCTCATTCATTTACTTATTATTTTACACAACGTATACCGTCATGGAAGGATAGTAAAGGGATGAAAGGTCTTATCTTTGACCCTGTCGGTAACTTACCTCCACTGAAACCTGCAAACAAACATATACATCTCCCAGCCCCTGTGCCGGCTCAGCATCTATTATTTATGGATTTTGTTTACGTCATGAGAAGTACACCCACTTCCCACTTTAGCTACACATTAAACAGAGTTGGCAGAACACGCTTGGCCTCCCCCTGTCAGAGATATCACCATCACTCCTCCAGACTGTGAGAGTGGGTCACGCCTGCTTATTTGTCACATTCAATGTGACGTGTTTGCTTAACCGGGAGCCGTCTAGAGATTAACGTCACCTGCTTTCTTTCCCATATCACCCAGATCACTCAGAGCGCATTCAGCGGGGTCGGGCCCAACGCCCTGCCCTTTATCTCTCCTCGCCTTTCCAGCCCGAGAGGTGAGAGAACAGGGGGAGAGGTGTGGAGGAGGGTGCGGTTTCATCCTGGCAGCTGGTGCTCCACCGTTGCCTCCCTTGCACATCAAAGCGTCGACCTGGCAGTCCCGGCATCCCTGGAATATGGCCACACGTGTGATGGCCGCACCCGGGGCCTAGTGCAGGTGATGTGGACACCTCATTGTCCGGGCCCGAGCCCGGCTCCATCCACCACACAGCACTAGATGTGGTGGATGGAGCTGGGCTTTATGAGGCCGCATCAGTTTATCTCTACACCGATTTTGACCGCAGAAGGGGTAACTATGATCGAGGGGAAGTGGACATGTTTTTGCATTTCTTTTTGCATCCAAAAAAAGAGTATCCTCGACGGTCATGCGAGATATTCTCAAAAACGGTTGCTCAGCTATTCGTATGTGTGCATCAGATGCATATTTCTAGCAGGTAGAAGGACAAACATGCCCCTCTACACTCGTAATTCTGCCAGTTTTAGCTGAAAATAGCGGGGAAACGACTACCTGGCTGATGCTGGAGTCTCTCTGGTTCGTGCTGTGTGTGTGTGTGCGTGTGTGCACAGCGACAGGTTTGAATCCCTATCGCCTTGTGCAAACAGTGGACACTTGGGCCCGCGTTTGTTGTTTTCCCCCGCTTATCGGGGGCAATTTTCGCCGCTCAGCTGGTCGGCACAAAGGCCGCAGCGCCGCCTCCCCCTGCCTCCCCCCCCGCCTCCCCTCTCACATCTCCTCCTCGGGGGGGCGAGGCGCGTGGCTGGCATCAACCGGGAGGACAGGCGGAGGCGCGTGGGACAACCGGGAGCCTCTCTCCAGGCTTATCTCCTGACACTGGATCGGATTGGTCCTGGACTGGATCCGTTCTGTGTTTTGGAGTTTGGAGTGTGCTGACTCGGTCTGGTCCCTCGTCCCCTCGCAGGTGTCCCCATGCCTGCCCCTCGCCATGAACGTGACCCCGGGGAGCTGCGCGGCGGAGATGCCGTTTGGATCCCGGCCGCTCTCCAAAGCGTCTACATCGCCATGGAGCTCACCATCGCCGCCCTGGCCGTCGCCGGCAACTCCCTGGTGTGTCTGGCCGTCCACCGCAACAGGAGGCTGCGCACCGTCACCAACTACTTCCTGGTGAGGAGGAGGGGGGAGGGGGGGGGGACCCGGGTGAGGGATGTGTATGTCTGAGCCCATCTGAGCTAGGTGTGCGCGCGTGGGCCCCTCCTGTAGGTGTCTCTGGCGGTGGCGGACATCCTGGTGGGGCTGGGTGGCCATCCCCTGCGCCGTGCTCACGGACCTGGGCCGCCCCACATCACGACCCGCCGCTGTGCCTGGTGCTGCTCAGCGTCCTCATCGTGCTCACGCAGGTGAGGCAGGCGTCACCCCGGGGGAGGGGAGGGGAGGGGGCGTCAGCCGGGCCAAGCCGGGTTTGTGACTCGTCCCCGTGTGCGTGTGTGTCCCCCACCCGCAGAGCTCCATCCTGAGCATGCTGGCGGTGGCGGCGGAGCGCTACATGGCCATCCTGCTGCCCTTCAGGTACCAGCGGGTCATGAGTCCCAGGAACGCCGGCTGCCCTGCTGGCCACCTGGAGCCTGGCCGGCCCTCACTGGCTCCGTGCCCATCATGGACCCACAGAGGCCAGCAGCCAACTCCCAGTAAGACGAGCCAGGGATGGACGCCGCGAGCGGGAAGGCGCCCAGCGATGCTAACCCTGTTCTCCTTCCAGCTACTGCGTCTTCACCTGCGTGGTGGACATGAAGTACATGGTCTACTTCAAC
>CM055211.1:1753800-1781746 GCA_029224185.1 Karalla daura | reverse complement strand
CACCAAATGAGCCTAGATATACATATACATATATATATATATGTGTGTATATATATATATGGTGAAAGCTGTGAAACACAGACTTGTCCGATAGCTGGGCTGTTCATCTGGGGCTGGGCTTGCCACACAGTCGTGTCGCAGCGTGGACGGGGGAGGATGGATATCTCCGTTAAAGCGGCCCCGCCATCTGCCAGGCTGCGTGTCCAAGTGTGTAAACACCCCTCGCTTGTTTATGTACACAACCCCCCCACCCCCCCTCCCTCCCTCTCTCTCTCTCTCTGCTCTCTCTTCCCACCGTCGCTCCTTCCCATCCTCGGCGACACGTGTCGGGCTTCGGAGGGTGCCCGCCTGTTTGCATACGTGTGTGCGCATGTGGGTGTGTGTGTGTGTGTGTGATTGTAGAAGATTCCGGGCGCTCCGAAGGCGGGAAAGTCAACATGCGAGCCTCCGAGCGCTAGACTCATGAATGCGGAGCTAACGATTATGGAGGGGGGGGGGGGTCAATGTCGAGCGAACCTCGGATGGAGAGGAGAATGTAGATCTCGCGTGTATGGAAATTGTGGAGATGGAGGATAAATGCATGCGTCATACATAGAAACCGTGTTCCTCTGTCGAGGCTCGACGTGCTCTCGCAGAGCGTCCTGGTCGACGTCCCCGCACTGAACAGCGTGTGGAGGCGCGCGTCATGCCGGTATGTGTGTGTGCACTGTGCGGGCGTGCTCTCGCATCTGTATGCGTCGGCTCGTGTGTGTGCGCGTGTCTGCCTCGCGGTAATTCCATCTGTTTCTGTAAACATACGCAGTGGGAACTGTAATTAGTTTGGATTAAAATAGCTCCTCAAACGACTCCCCCCCCGCGGGGAAAATATTTGGTTTAAGTTACGATTTTTGGTTGTTTTTTTTGTCTCGACGACAATTGACGACTCCTCCGGGCCGTTGCCGGGTCGGGCCAAACTTTCCGAGCTCCGGAAGCTCAAGAAACATCGGAAACGAGAGAGAGAGAGAGAGAGAGAGAGAGAGAGAGAGAGAGAGAGAGAGACAGAGAGAGAGACCCTCGAGAGAGAGACCCGAGAGAGAGAGAGAGACAGAGACAGAGACCCTCGAGAGAGAGAGAGAACAGAGAGAGAGACAGAGAGAGAGACAGAGAGAGAGCTAGAGAGAGAGCTAGAGAGAGAGACACAGAGAGAGAGAGAGAGAGAGAGAGAGACACAGAGAGAGAGAGCTAGAGAGAGCTAGAGAGAGAGAGAGAGCTGGAGAGAGAGAGAGCTAGAGAGACAGAGAGGGGGGAAGAAACAAAGCAAAGACGAGGAAAGACGAAGAAAAAGGCCCGAGATGTTGTTCCTGGAGGGACAGGTTCGCATCAAAAGCTGGACATTAAGGTGGAAAACCCAGAGTAACCTCCGCCCGGCTACGCTGTATCCCTAATGAGCCCTGATTGGTCGATTGCAGATAGCATCGGACTAACAGACTAGCCTGATGGAAGCTGCCGGAGCTCTCTGGAACGGGCTGAGCGTTACTTCTGAAGAGACGGAGCCAAGAGGTGGGGGAGTTGCTTCGCTGCGGCAGAGGATGGGGATGGGGGTGGTGGTGTAGGGTGGTGGTGGTGTAGGTGGTGTTGGGGGGGGGGGGGGGGGGGCTCTCATCCCCGCTCGCTCCTGACCAGCCGTTGTTTACGGCAAGATCAATGGGGATCCGCCACGCGTCCCTTCCAAGGCCTCGGCGAGCTGCGAGGGATTACAGCGCTCCCCGTCGAGCTGGCCTCCAGCCCGAACACAGCTCTCACGACGGGGGGGGGGGGGGGATTAAAAAAAGAGGAATACCTGCACTCCGGATTCCACCTGCAATTAGTGGACGACGTCCAGAGAGCCCATTCATACAGACGCGTCATAGAAGAGACAATAGACACTGAACACTAGGTGTGTATCCTCCTGAGAACCGAGGAAAAAAAGTTTGTTTTTGTGTGATTTCCTATTTTGGGCCTAATCGCCTAACAATTTGTTGTGATATCGCAGCATGTCCAGTGTAGAGGACGACGGCACCATTTCCATGTGAAAACAGAACGCGGTTTAGAAAACGAGAACAGAGGAGCATAACGTGGTACTAGATTGGACGGGACGGATTCTGGGGTCATCCTGATTGGCAGGAAGCCCAGGTAGCACAGGTGTGAATCTGCTCTCTCCTCTCTCAACAATGTGCTTGTTGGTATTGCCGGCCGCCCTGATAGAGACAAAAAGTCAAGTTCCCAGCATGCAAAGCTGTCTCATGGCACATCACTGGAAAGCCCAGGATGTCCTCTACAGAACACTATAGGGCTCGATGGAGGAACTCCAAATACTTAAGGGGGACACGCGTGAACAAAATGTCCATTATAAAAGGACATAAATGAATGGGCCGGGTCTCAGGAAGATATTCTGATGGGTTCTGGTCAGTTCTCAGACACACCAAAGACGGAGTCGCAGTAAACTCTGACCCCCCCCCACCTGGAAAACAGGATGGGAGCGGGAACTCGGCTCGAATGCCCCTCTCCTCTGGAACGATGTGTGTGTGTGTGTGTGTGTGTGTGTGTGTGTGTGTGTGTGTGTGTGTGTGTGCATTAGTTACCCTCCGGGTCCAGCAGCTTCTCTATCCCCAGGTGTTGCTCTGCCTTGTTAAAGGCGTGTTCCAGTCGGTCGATGGCAGACGTCTTCTTCTCCACCGCGCTCCAGTCGAAAAGCTCGGGCCTGGGGGGGGGGGGGGGGACAGAGGGCCGGAGGTCACGGCGTTTCCGGGTTCAGGCAGAATTCATTTCGTATTGCTGAAAAAATGAGCTCCTTTGTTCATTTTGAAAGCGCGTGTTTTTGAGAGGGCCTGGATGAAAAACCGCACAAGTTTTACCACGTGGCCTATACATCGATCTGCTCAAAGACAAAGCAGACTGCAATTAGCTGGAGCCGAGGCGGTCGGGGGGGGGGGGGGTTATTTTTGGACTGAGCTCAGTAGTGTGGAGTCAGCAGCCATCCCTCCTCGGTTTACAGAGAGAGAGAGAGAGAGAGAGGAGGCCACATCAAAGCCTCGCTCGTTGCACGTTCTCTGATTGCAGACATGAGAAGATCTGCCCTGCGAGGGGATCATACCAGACAGTGGCATGGAGCTCAGACTCTGGTGTGTGTGTGTGTGTGTGTGTGTGTGTGTGTGTGTGTGTGTGTGTGAGATCTGCCGCTCCGTATTCATCCATCCGCTCGTCCTCCTCCATCCCATACGATATCGCGGGTTCGACGACCCGGATGAGCCGAGCCCGGGGGGGGGGCGGCACTCGTATGTGCGACGTGATCCGGCTCAGGCGGATCACCTGTTGTAGACGGGGCTCACTGCCACAGCTCACTGGCCGACTCCTCCACGTCCACACATTAAGCGACTTTCAATGAAGACCGCGCCATTCATCTCGTACGCCCGCTCTGGCAGGGCATCACTAATAGCTATCTGGCAGCGCCTGACATAATCTCCTTCCCTTTTCCCTCCACCCCCCCCCCACCCTTTTGTGTCTCTCTCTCAGTGCTTAGGTGTAATGGGCTCATTTCCCACCTCAGAGTACATCTGCTTAATAAAACGTGCAAACAAGAGCACAGCGGAGGCAGCTGAATCGACCCCACTGCGTCTCCCCGTCTATCCACTTCCCCCCTTGCGCGTCCACTGCTTTATTTCCTTCTTTATATCCGTCTGCGAACACACACACACACACACACACACACACACGCACAGTTTTACAGTACCTGTGGCTGTGGATGAGGGCATTGAAGGCCAGCCCATCGTTCCAGCTGCTGGAGAAGTTGACCACGTTGACCTGAGGGCAGAGGTGACGGGATGTCAGTGGGGGCCCCCGAGCAGTGGACGCACGGGGACACCCCGTGTGGACAGCCCCACCGCTTTCGTTCGCCCGTCCCGCCTTTTGAAGGCGAGACGGGACGCAGGCCGAGCCATCCCGCTGAAACGCCGGGCCTCCTAATTAAAGCGCCCCGAGCTGAGGATTCTGCGGCGATTCGGATGGATGGAAGTAAAACCGTAAAAAAAACCGAAGACAGACGCTGCACGCGGCCATTTAGTTCCGGGGCTTCGAGGCGGCGGAGACGGATCCGAGCCGAGGCGGAGCACATTTAGCGGAGGAGAAAAAAAACAGGGAGATGGCGCTCGGACTGTGTAAACCCCTTAACAAACAACACGGCATCCAAAGCCACGAAATTCCCACTTCATGGGATGCTTTTCTCCCCCCCCCCCCACCCCTGAAAACATGTTTTTTTCTTCTGTTTAAGGACGAGTCCACCTGTCTCTTAGTTTGGTACTCGGGGGGCCGTAAAATGATAATCATCCTAATCCCAGATCTGGATGATCCATCACTCCCTGGCCCGCGGCCCACTTGTTCATGGGGGCGGGGGGGGGTTTGAGATCTCGGACGGCGTGGAAGAAACTGTCTGAATGCATCACCTCGTCAGATCGGAGGCCCGAGATGGACGAGATTGAAACGTAGGGGGTGAGGACGGGAGGTGTGTGTTGCGGCACGTCGAGAGGAGTGAGAGGAGAGAGAGAGAGAGAGAGAGAGAGAGAGAGGGAGAGAGACAGAGGAGGGAACAGACCTGAGGGTACTGGCGCGTGTTCTGACGAACCCAACTCAGCAGAATCTTCTCGCTGTTGGTCTGCTGTAGGCCCGCCATCACATCCTTCATCACATCCTTTACCTGCGTACGCACGCACACACACACACACACACACACACACACACACACACACACACACACACACACACACAGAAAACGGTTCAGGCTCGGACGTCTGGACCCGGGCCCAAATCCAACAATCCGACCTGCAGCAAACGCAGCCGGAACCACTCTCTCCTCCTCTCTCTCTCTCTCTCTCATATGCACACACACAGCATGTTTTGAAGGACTACCCTCTCAGACAGAGTAACAGATATTGAAATCCATGCTAATACGATGTAACATTACCATAAAGAGACCTTTTTAAAACGGGCGAGAAAAAAGGAGAAGGAGGAGAAGAAAAAATGCCGCTTTCCTGGCAAAGTTTTGACGCGACCTGTCGGGATGCACTTAACATATCCTCACACGCACAGGCACGCGCGCGGGTGCCTCCACATGGCAGCTCATTGTGTGTGCGTGTGCGTGTGTGTGTGTGGCTGCATCCTCACGCAGGGCTTTCTGGCAGCTCTGAGTGACAGTTTTGGAGCGCTTGTTCAGGGCTCGGGGAGGGGGGGGGGGGGCTGGGGCGGGGGGAGTCAGGAGAGAGATGTTATGTTTCTCACTGCCCAGTTGTGCATTGCTTATGCACATCTCGGCCTCAGCCTTCCTATCAGCCACACACACACGCACGCAGATGCAGAGAGGTGAGTTTTTCTCGTCTCTCTCCCCCTCGCGCCTCTCACTCTGCATGCCCCCCCCCCCTCCCCCCACACCTCCGCCTGGAGACACAGACACAACATCCAGTCATGCAGAGCGACGAGCGTTAGCGGAGCAGTTGGTCGGACAGAGGAGTGGATGAGAGAGTGACACAAAAAATGAGCTGTAAGCCTCCGACACACACACACACACACACACACACACACACACACACACACACACGTAGACACACACATGGGTGCGCAGGCAAATGTGAAGTAATAGAGTAAGAAGGAGGTGGGGGGAAAAAAGTCATTTGGGCTGTTGCACATACACAGACACACACGCACACTGAAACTATTAATAGAGTTCAGTGCAATTCGGTGTCGAGGTGAATTCCCCCAAGAGGACTCACACACACACACACACACACAGATGTGCACACACAGACGTGCACGCACACACACACGCACAGGTTTGTTAGCGATTCCTCATGGTGTGGCCTGCCGGGTAGAGGAGGGACTCATTTGGGAGTAGGTCACTGCATGCATTTCCACTTTAATTGGAGGGGCGCTCTGACAAAGACTGCTGCACTCTCGCACACACACACACACACACACACACACACACTAACAGATTCACACACACACACATGTACTCACAGGCTGGCATATACGTGCCCACACACAAGCACAGCGATAACCTGCAGGGCGTAGCAGCCTTTGCTCACACACATTACATACGCAAACACACACACACACACACACACACACACACACACACACACACACACACACACACACCTCATTACAGAACAGTGTTTTGCTATTAATCGCGTCATTAAGTCTATGCCAAAAGTAGCGTGATTGAGACATTAGCCTGCATTCGACTTAATGGGGAATGAAATCCAGCTAAACATTATTGTAATGTGATGTGGTGTCGGCCCGGCGCGGAGCCGGGAGAGGCCGACCAGACACGGACTCCGTCCTTTAAATACGAGGAGCCGACGGTGGGTGCGGGAATCGGGGGGGGAGATGGGGGGAGGGGGGGGGGTGGGATGAAAGAGAAAATAAAAAAAGAGGGGAAAGAGGACCAGGAGTAAACAGAGTGTGGAGACACAAGGGGACATTAAAGGAGACGTGGGAGCGCTTTGGAGGAGCCTCGCACTCACGGTCACGTGTATGAGTGTGATCGGCGGATCACTCGGCGGCGCTGGCTGGCATCTTACGGGCACCGAACCGACGGAGACTCATTGTAACGGGGGACGAGAAACCCCGTTGCAATGACGGCCCGGTTCGTCCCTGGGACGAAGAGGCGATCGGGACTTGGCAACGTCGGTTAAATCAGAACGACTGGAGGACGTTCACCGGTCCGGCACGAGATGGGTCGGAAGTGACAGGGGGGGAGCTCGCAGATTAACGATCTCCTTGAGGTTTCTTTTCCACGCTTGTTTCTGTCGGTCCGTGGCGATCTGAACCTTCGGAGCGGCCAGACCGGTTCAGTCTGCGGAGCTAACGCATTCGATTCGACCAATCATATAGTAAAAAAAAAGGATGTTTTTTTTTGTCGTTTTTCTTTTTAAAGAAGGCTTTCAAGCTCCGATATCGCAATTTTGCACTTTTGGGGCGTCGTTAGAGGCAATCTCGTCCTCATTCGTCTCCCCTTCCCGGCCTTTTCAGAATCATCGCTCCTTTGATTCGAAAGCGACCTTCACCTTGAGAGGTATCTCCCAGATATCGGCGAGGGGGTGGGACGGGGGAGTGGTGGGGGGGGGTCCCGAGCTTTGTTCTCGCCACGCGAAACGAAACTGAGCGAGCAGACAGGCTTTGTATTTGATCGTCCCGCCATCACGCGGGCTGTACTCCTCCTACAGTAGCTGCTTTACCTTCGCCGGGGGGGGGGGGGGGGGGGGGACTTAGCGCCGGGCCCCGCTCGACAAAAGCTGCAAAAAACGGGAGCACGCAAACAATCGGGGGATCCAGGGACTGTTCGGATTGTTGTTGTTCTACCAAGGTTCGGCTTCTCCGTTCTCTTTCTTTTCCTCGGTAAGTACCCATCAAGGTCGAGAGAGATGAAAGAACGCCGGCAGCAGCTCTCCAACATCCACGTCCTCGCAAAGACACACGCGCGCACACACACACGCACGCACGCGCGCACGCACGCACGTACCTGCCAGTGGAGAATGATGCTCCAGATGAGCCCGAGAATAAGTTTGTGATTCCCATCAACGATGTCCGCCGCCCCGATGTTCACCAGCTCCACCTGTGAGGGAGGGAGGGGTGGGAGGGGGGGGGGGTACAAACGCACGGGTCACCTCATGGATGTGTGTCGCAGGCCCTCACGGGGGAAATGCAACTACCCGGAAATGCAAGAGGGCCCCGGCGCGGTTTCGCCCCCTTGTTCAAAACACGTGCCGAGAAAATGAAATCGTAAACATCGACGAGCTTTTTTTTCCCCCCATTCGGCCCGTATCTCGTTCCGTCTCGTGTCGGGGCGAGACAAAGACCAGACGAAAGAACGTGCGGGGAGAAATAAAGAGGGGAAAGGGACAAAACGGGGAGCCGCCAGGGAGGAGCGCGCTCTTCCTGAACAGGGAAGCACGGGTGGCCCCAGTCAAGGCTTCGGATGCGAGACAGGACCCTTGAAAGTACACGTCTCCGTTATGCCGAGTCTGACCCCGGCTTCCGTCTGCGTGCTCCTACACCTCGTTTGCGAGGTGCTGGGCACGGCCGGCGTTTGCTCCCGGGGCTGCATTGATCTCGCAGGACGTGGTGTTGGGAGAGAGAGATCCCTCCGAGATCCCGGTCCAGAATTGCCGCGATAACGTCGGCCGTCTCCGGCTCCCTCCGGATTGTGCGCGCGGCCCCGGTGCAATTCCAGCGACTGTCGCCTGTCGTGTCGGCCCCGCCCACCGCTTTCCTCCGGCGTGATAGCGCGGCTCCCTGATAACGTGGCCGACGACGAGGCGGAGGGGCGGGTGATAATGGAGTTCCAACTCGCCCCGGTGCGTGCACACATACTCACATTGTTCTTCTGCAAGATCTGCAGAGCGCGGTTGACATTGTTGAGGGAGTGGACACGCGTGAATCCTCTTTCCAACCTCACCTACGCACACGCACACACACACACACAGAGACAGAAAGAAAGAAAGTAAGTACCAGACAGAGGACATTACTGAGGCATGGACGGACCTTGCTCAGGGGCATTCGTGGGCGCCACGAGCGGCCACATCACAATAAAAGCGCGTCGTTACAACGAGGCGATAGCATCGCCGAGAGGGGACGGAGGCGATGATGTCCGTCCGTGAGATAAAGGCGGAGCGGGGAGTCGGAATGAGGGAAAAGTCGGGGAGATAGCGCAGGAGAGGAATGAGAGGGGCAGACAAGATTCCACCGGGACCCGCATAGGTTGTTGTTTTTTTTTTTTTTTATCTTAGTACCTGAGAAGTTTCCATTCACTGAAATGATGATTTTCAGCATTAGGGACCAGGAAACCGATACATTTTAGACCGTTCAATCGTCATCTTGAACTGTCCATGTCTACATTTGGATGACTACGACTCCTTTAGTAGATGACGCTTCGAGCCGACAAACCTATCCATATTATTTTACACCCAAGATGTGAATCATGTAGATATGTGTAGATATACTTGTGTAGAATACACCACATCTTCACAGTACCCACCTTGGTTATTATGACTTAGTTTCCTTCCTCTTTCCTGTTTATTTTTATGGATAATAAGCTGCTCCTCATTTCTTTTGCCCGATTTCACCACCAGCTCTCCACTGGCTTCAGCCATTTATTAACCTTTCCCTTTAGCTTACTCTGCCAGCCACTTTTGAACTAACATCAGTGGTAAAAGCTGTAAAAGCGTGAAAATATTACCTTCACCAACCCTTTCACACTGCCAAACAGTTGCTTTTCACAAACTTCAGCTTCAGTTTCAGTTGTTTACAAGTTGAGGCTATTCATCGTTTTCCCTCCATTTTCGCTCGGCACCCGTCTGTTGCATTTATCCAGTTATATCAATGGCAAGTTAAACTTTCAACAAATAGCAGTAGTCATTCGTTTCACCTGGCTATTAGGAACGTTGAGCTTTAAACATTTACCTCAGCCTCTTCCTTTTACCATTCAGCTTGCTTAAAGCCAGCTTTCTGTCACATTTGTCAGATTTGGGCTCACTATTTAAAACCCTACCTGCCGTGAGGTTCAGGGCTGGCGAGGCACTGACGTCATCACTTTGAGATTTCCCAACACATGAACCGCACAGAGAAGCGTATTCACCATTCGACTGGCAGCATTTAGCGGACCGTTTAAAATCTCTTACCGGCATTATTCACACATACAAACCGGGTCACTGTCTTACCTTTACTCATAACCGACCATAGGGGTAAATAACGGACGGCTGCGTTTGAAATCGCGAGTAACTGTGACTTGCTCTGCGGCCGAGCCGGGTCGTAGCGAGAGGAGGCCCCGGGGTCGCGAGCGCCCCCTAGTGCGGGGGCAAAGGAACTGCACGCCTCACCCAGTGCCCCTTCACTGCCGCTGGAAGAGCGCTGAGCACACGACTTCGGCTCCACACAAACATTACAAACGCCAGCCAAACTATGGAAAGTCTGGAGGGCATATATCAAAAGTGTTTGAAACATTTAAATGGGAAATGTGCTCATGGTTCAAACCCTTTGATCAATGTAACCATTTCGTTTATTTGTTTATTACATATTCTCTGCCTCCCCTGCCTCTCCTGACCTCACGTCACTGCCCTTTATCTACATTTCTATTACTTTTAGCTTATGTTTTAACCTCTCTAGCTGCTACTTTAACTACTTAACCCGGTGGTTGTAGCTGCTAACCTTTTATTATTACCATTTGTTATATTTAGCTGACTTATAATCATGCTTACCCCTTATTTAAGCAGAATTCTCTGTGGATAAAATCTTGCTTTATCAACTTTATCAACAGTTTTCTAAACTTGTAATTACACTGGGGCGCACGTACTAGCTCATGTCCCGACAGCCCCTCCAGCAGCTCCAGCAGGCGTCGTCCATCACACAGGTCTGAGAACAGATCCTCCACAGGTGGCTTCCCTGTCTGAGACACACAGAAAATATACATTATCGAGTGAGAACACAAGTACAAGCAGATGAAATGGGTTTTCTTTAGCAGAGTGACTGGACTCAGCCTTGGAGATAAGAAGAGAAGCTCGAAAATGTGAGAGGGAGGGAAGGGGCTGAGTAGAGCCAAAGGAGCCAGATGAGATGAGACAAACTCAACTGAATATACTTGGTGAAATGTGTTGATTACACATTATTTATTCATATTTTTGGAAGTCCTGCGGTACATTTTGGTCATATAAATTGCTGCATTGCTTTCGAAACAAGCCCTCGGAGAGTGAGAGCAACAGCCGTAGGAGGGGACGTGAGGTCGAGTCACTTGCTCCATGTAAAAGGTCGAAGTTTCAATTCCAATTCCCGAGACAACGCTCCTTGCGGGCCAGCGCCATGTCAGATTTGTTGGCCGTATAAAGAAGCATCTCTCTTGTAATCAAAAAGCAGTCCAGCGTAAAATGTGAGCATAGCAGCGGATGCCCAGGAGGACGGTCTTAATCGGCGCTGATAAATCTAGGATTACAAGCTGGTAGTTACTCCACGTGGAGAACGCTGCGGGCCGAATGCAGTGAGCGTCTTCCCCAGACCTTTACAACAAGGGCAAGGGGGAGCTGAGGACTTCGAAGCACAGCTGCTCTTCTTCTGGCCGAAAAACAACAGCGGCCTACGCTCGCAAATGACAACACCAGTCAAAACCTTAACCACTGCGCGGCTGCAGCTCTTGACTCTAAGCGAATCAGTTTAACTGCTGCTAACGACCTTCATACGCACTTGGGTTGTTATAAGTGCCATAGCAGATTTCAAACCGGCTAATCTGGACTAATTTCCCTCGCAACACTTGATTCAGCGTGGCGAGCGATGCAATGATATCATTTAAAAAAAAAGGGAGAAGAGTCTGCCGGAGTCCATAATGATGAGAAAGCGTACGAGGTATTGGCTGAGACAGGAGGGGGGCAGGGACAGGGACGATAAGTTAGCGGGAGGAAGACAGGTTTCTCGAAGGCGAAGCTCCTCTTTCCTCGCGTTGCTCCCGGCAGCGTCATGCGCAAATGACGCCATGCATCTCGCCCGCGTTATTGCTGCCCTGCTTGCTGTGGCAGAAAACCCTCTTCCCGCATCGATCACGCGGTATTACCGCGACGGCTGACGCGCACAAGTCCCCACTCCTGCACGTGAAATGCACTAGCGGCGGCGGCGAGACGGAGAGAGATGGGGAGAGAGAGAGAGAGAGAGAGAGAGGGAGGGAGGGAGATCGAAAAAGTAGGAACGATCCAGGGCTGAAAAAATAAACACACAGGAAAAAACACTTTCCAGAGTAAATTCGGTTCAATCGGATCAATCATCTCGCAACAAAACCTTACGATCAGTGTCTCATTTCCTCACATTTCCTCTACATTTCATCTGTCTGCTCCCCCCCCCCCTCCCCATTCACACACACACACACACACACTTCTTCATTTTTTCCTCCCTCTCTGCCCTCGACCTACGCCTCTCGGCAGTGTCCTGAGATTCACCGTTATTGAGCCATTCTCCACACTGGGGCTGTGTGCGTGTGTGTGTGTGTGCGCGCGTGTGTGTTGGAGGTAGATGTGTTTCTTGAATGGCTTGTGGACAGCGCGTGGGCGAAGCAGTCCAATGAAGAAACCTCAGATGAGGACGGATAAAAGGACAGAAAGGAAGGAACAAGAAGAAGCATATGGCCATTTTAATATTACCGCCTCCACATAAACACCACACCTATTAAGTCCCACTCTCTCCTGGCCATTCAGCGATGGCATCCCTCACACTTCCAGCAGTCTCTCCCGACAATAAAAACAGTTGTTCAGGTGTCCTCCTGGCTGAGACGACGCTCCTATGATTACAGCACTCCGAGGCACCGCTTGAACTTTACAGCCCGGCCTGTTATCACAACCGAAGACTCATCAAAAGGGTACGGACGCGGCAACAAGGAGGCTCGGCCGCCGAACAGACCTCACAAGTGGCGTTTTGTCGATTTCACGGCAAATCAAAATCCGAACGGCTTCGGCTCTCCCTGGTCATTTTGTGGCCCCATCGTCGGCGCCCTTTCCACGCGAACACTCTCGAATACCGCTCAGAGGAGAGGAGCCGGGCGGCTGGTGTCGGGGATGTCCCTCTGACCACGGAGAGGAGATGATTACTGTTATGAAGACCACCCGCCCGGAGCTGAGACCCGCACGTAACATGACTCTAAGAGCTCTCCTGGCCTGCCTTTTGTTGTCCTGTCATGGTCCCAAACATCAGCTTACCGCAGAGTTTCCGAGACACACGAGAATATCGCTCAGGGTCACACACAGCATCGAGCCGTTTGAGACACCGAGCGCCGCCAATCGGACCCGGAGGACTCGTCACAGGCCGGGCAGCCAGAGCACTGAAGAGCGACTCCTGCATGACTTCTGACGTTCACTCCCGACAGCTATCCGCGCGTTTCACTCCCATTGACAAACAGTCCGAGTCGAATCCGGCGCGGACAAAAGTACAGAGTCCTCGTCACGCGGCCGCATTCACTCGCAGCCCTCGACTGTGCCGTGACATCTCCTCCCGTCTCCCACGCCTTCGGGAAACGTTTGGTAGGTGCAGCACTCGAGCGCGCGTGCCAGTGATCCACGCCAAGGCCTTCTTCTCTCGGCTCGGGACACAAAAAAAAAAGAAGAAGAAATTCGTCCAACAATGCGAGGCTTACGCCGTCGAGCGCGGCCAGGCTTTGAGTGTGTGTGTGTGTGGAACGTGACAAAACGAAACGCGCTTCGTGCCATCGGCGCGCAAATTAGGATGGCTGGGCTTTTCACACAGCGGGACGCGGGATGCAGATAGAGCCGTCGTTCAGGGCCGATCGGGAAATGAAAACCTGCGCACCCGTGCGCCCCCCCTCCGGCATCGCATCCTCGGCAGGAGGAACGTTTCATGTGTTCGCTGGTAAAGACCGTTTCTCGACTTTGCCCCCGCCGCAAAACAGGAAGGAGCGGCCCGGCCGCCAAACAAGTGCGAAATCGCAGGCCGGGCCGCGGTTTGTTTTAGCGCTCGCCTACCTTTTCATCTCCTTCCAGCGCAAACGTGGAGTTTTGGAGGCGAACACGCGGGCACCGCTGCTTCTCCGTGCCGGGGCGCGTGCAGGGCGGAATTCATCAAAACCTCTCTCTCTCTCTCACACACACACACACACACACACAGACACAGACACAGACACACAGCCTTTTTTTTTGTTTTTTTTTCCACCCCCCCATTTTCAGCAAACAGCGGTGGCCGTGAATACGATCGGCCCTAATGCGCGCGTGTCGATGTTTCAATCGGTCCCCCCTCGGACACAGACGCAGATAAATCCCGCCCTGTCCTCCGGCGCCGGGGACGGCTCGTCTCGCCTCACCTTCGCCGCTGCTCCCGGTCACTGAATCCGTGCAAGTATCGCCCCGCTCCGAGCCGGATGCCGCGTCCAGGCGTCGGAGGGAACTCTATGACGGCACCGGAGGCCCCCGGTGGTGCGGGACCAGGGGACGTGAGTGATCTAGAGTCAAACAGTCAAATGCACCCGCGCCTTCAAAGCACTGCCGTGCCCTGACCTCGCGTCCATGCAGTGCGCGGTGAGCTGCGGGTGACACGTGTCTGGATGTCCTCGATCCCGTGCGATCAAACTGCAAGTACCTGGACGAAGCAAGGACACAAAACCTGATGTTCGAAGAGGCACCGACTCACGCTCACTCTCGCTATCGATTCATCTGCCAATGATATCCGTCGTTGGTTTCAACCTTTGGAGTGTCAGAAGAGGGGGGGGGGGGCGAGCCGGCGCGGAGGCGTTCAAACCGTTTTGTATTGTTCGCTCGACAGCCGAGATGTGTGTTACTCGTGCCGGGGGGGGGGGGGGGGGGGGGGGGGGGGGGGGGGGGTGTACGGCGGTGTGGGACGGCCCGAGTCGGAGTCGGCCCAAGTGAATGCTTTGTGATGTTCCGAAACTCGGCTCGGGAGTGCCTCTCCGGGCTCACGGAGGGTTGACTGCCGTTTATCACAAAGGAGTGACACATCACATCCCGGTTCACAGCGGCCCCCCCTGCGGACCCAGATCCCCCCCCTCCCGATGGAGAGGGGAAAAATGAAATCCCATCTGATTGAAGATGTTCATAAGGAGCGCCTCCTCTCCTCGGGGACCCCCGTCGGAGAAAGAAAACCGCTCGTGATCAAGGCCCGGGGCTCTGTTCTAATCTATTGCCTTTCATGTTTACAACAGGAGCTAAACAAGGAACACAGACGGTTGTTGTTTTGTCGGCCGTCCCTGGAGGGCAAAGCCTGCGTTCCGCGGCGCGCACCTCCCCCCTTCGCGTCGCCGCCTCCCGCCACCAAAACGAATCAGAGGCGGGCCGCGTTTTAAGATGTCAGCCCCCCCCCCCCCCGTAATTGAATTCCTCTGACGGGTCCTCTCGGGTGACTCCGCTCCCGATCGCAAGTGTGAAAGGAGGGGAGGGAGGAGGAGGGAGGAGGAGTCGCGCGGTTAGCGGCGATAGTAGGGGCTTTGGCTCAGGTACGCGTCGGCCCGTTAGCTCCTCGGCAATCGCGATGAGACACTTATCGGGGTCGCGTTGCGGGGTTGGGGTCAGGATGGCGTTAATGACGGGCGGCTAACAGGCAGCGGCTAGTTGACGCCTACCTCAGTGTAAAGTGTGATCGGGAACTTCAGCCCTGACGCCCGGGGCTCACGTTTAATTATGCTAATTATGCTTTAATTATGCTAACGTAGCGTTGAATTAGCTTGTCGCACGCTAATTGAAACAACAAGCCGGCCTCCGAGGCGAGGCACAGTTCTCACACTCTCACGTAGACGAGCGAAGGGCCGAGAGGACAGGGAGTGGCGGAGGGGACGGATGGTGGGGGGGGGGGGGGGGGGGAGGGGGAGGAGGGAGGGAGGGAGGGAGGAGGGGGGTGGAGGTGCTGGGAACGCAAGTTTGACACAATTGCAATCGAGCCAAACTGTCTCCGGCGATTAGAGGCGAGCCGGGAGCCGAACCGGGCGGACACCTGAGGTCCGAGGGCCCCGCTCGAGCGACACCCCTGCTTTCACCCACCCCCCCTCCTCTGGGACGTGCGAGCGTGGAGGGAGCGCAGAAAGTACCGGGGTTGTTAGTCCCATGCCGCAGGACGCGTCTTTACGAGAGCGACCCGCCAACCGTGAAGGGAGACGGGTAGAACAAATGAAGACGGCTTCAAAGTTGCCTGGCGGGAGGCGATCGGGAGGTGAGCGGCGACACGGAACGCCGAATGTCAGCGATTTCACGGCCAGGAAGCTGTGAGATTTGCCCGTTTCGCTCCTTTTACGGAGGATTCCGCCGTCCCCGTCAATGAGCCTTAGGATCCGCGAGCGCAGATACGCACGCGCACGCACCCCCAGACACAAACACGGTGATTTTCCAGTCAGAGGTGTCGCTAATTGCGCTTCCCAGACAGATCTGACGGGACAGATCCGACACGTTCGCAGACGCTCCTCCGGCCCCCGAAACGCGCGCTCTCCAGACGAGCCGACTCGTGGCTGAATCTGGAGATTTCACGCGGATTTCGTTTTACGGCGGGAAAGAACGTGCCATCCCCCCCTTGAAAAACACGACATGAAATCTCGCCCCGGGGGCAAACCGTATTCTCTTTGTTTCCTCGCCAGCTACAACAAATAGACGCTTCTCGTTGCCAAAAGTGAAGGAGATAGGGCACAAAAAGAAAGAGAAAAAGAAAGAAAAACAGCTTCCGAGGAGGAAAAAAGCAATCCCGGGCTCAGCTGTCCAACGCAAACACCTCAAGGTGACATAAACAATAACAGCGCATTTACATTATCATATATATTGTGCCGGCACAGAGGCAAGAGGGGCTCTAATGGAGGATTGGTTTTCCAAATCACCGCGAGGCCGGGGGGCGACGTTGTGTTTACGGCGCTCGCAAACCCGCGATGACGGGGGACGAGGGAGACGCAATCTGAATTGAATTAAAGGTGAATTTTCCAGCCACCTCGGGGAAAACGAGCGCGCCCAACAACCCGCGTTCCCCCGGAATGAACGGTAGCTCTGCGTGCCAGGTTTGCGTCCAGGAACGTGCATGTTTAGGCCAAGTGGTGATGGATGGGTTCACGGGACGAAACGTCAGATGATGGTTGGATCAAGTCGATCCCGACGAGCCCCGACTCTTTGGGCCGTGCCACGAGCGTGAGTATGAATAACAGTGAAGCCATCTGCGCTCTATGTCTGTGCTGCAGCTGATCCCGCAGCCCCCCCCCCCCCTCCCCTTCGCAGGTCGTTTCTGAACTCGCCTCTGCCTTATTTCTTATCCCCTCGCCGCGTAAAAAGGGAAAACATCTCCACGTGGCTCCAATTAGCATTTAGATTTAGAAGGCGCTACAAGTGCCCGGTTGCCAGTTTGGTGCCCAGTTGCCATGTGCTGACATGGATCAACAGAGCAAATGATGATGTGAGGCGCAGACCCCGGGGGGGGGGGGGGGGGATTAAAGCGCCGCGCTCCTCATCGCAGGTATGCTGACCGGCGCAACTCGCTCGGCCGAAAGGAGCGTGAATTCGTTTAGAGTCGAGGCGGGTCGGGGAGGGGGGATGCGGGGGTGGGGGGGGGGGGGGGGGGGGGTGGGGGGGGGGTGAGGGGCTGACGTGGTTTCTGTGCGATGATGATGCGTGATCAAAGCCGGAGGGAATCCGGGCTGAGGAGAGACGGAAAACAGGCCAGGGAAGCTCGGGGAAGGGAGAAAAGAAAAGAGGCAAAAACGGAGCGTTAGCGTACGGCTTCATTTCACCCCGGTGGCTCGTACCCACTTTGGACGGCGCTTCCCCTTGATGGGTGATCAAACCCGCCACGGCGCCCTCCTCCGCCCCCCCCCCCCCCCCCCCCCCCTTGCAGGAGCACTTTCTGCTTTGGAGCGGCTGCGAACCCGGCGCATCTCAGATGTGTTTGATCCGAGCTCCGAGCCGGCGAAAAGAGGCCGAACGGAATGAGACGAAATAGCGGGGAGAGCTCGCAAGAACGAGGCTCTCGCCCGCTCATATCCCCCTTGAAGCCGCGCATCGAGTCAGAGGCGGGGGCTAAAGATCCGGGGGTTCCCAAAGTTTCGGATTCAAACTTGGTGACCTAGCGCCGGCAACGTCGGAGTCCCTGACTCACTCGGCTATCCGGCTCCATCGCGGGCGCGCGCGGGCGGCGGATCGATCGGCCGTGAGCGAGACGAGCAGCCCCGCCGACTGGCCGCCGACGTTTCCCATCCAGCTCCCAGTCCACGCGGATCTGCGTCGTTTCGGGGAGGGACTTCGAGGCTTCGCCCCGCCCGCGCTGACAGGGAAAATCGAAATCGCGGAAAATCGCGCGGGAGAATCACCGGAGACCGCGCTGCTTTTGCGCCGAACTTACACGTGTGCGTCAGTTTAACAGGGATGTGAGTGCCCGCTCACTTGTGATTCCGCCTGTTCACTGATGGGGGAGGTTTTGTTGTCTCCCCGCGACAACCTGTTTGATTTTCAACAGCCAAATGCATGCGGGCAGAAAAAAAACGAGTACTCTCACAGCGACAGAATCCAGTCAACGGCTTGATGAAACCGGCTATTGTTTGCAGGCCTTTCCGTACAAGGCGAAGCCACTCGGACGGGCAGGATCCCCTTCGGGAGACGAAAAGCGACGCTCCCCTTTTCAGAGCTTCTAAACGGGGACGGGGAGCTCGACGAAGAAACCCCCCCCGCGACGACCTTCAAGTCTACGGCGACCCGGCGGCCTCTGAGCCCCGGCGGGCAGAACGGGCGGTCCGCTCGGTCACGCTGCTTCGGCAGATTAGCTCCGACTTGGAAAGGGAGCGCTCCGCTGCCGGGACTGCGTGACGGCGCTTCGTTTCCGCAGCTTTGCTCAGACCCGGTTGGAAATCCCGGAGGAGGTCGGCCTCCTCTGCGGCCGAGCGGAGAGCTGTTGCATGTCGCGGCCTCCCACCACACAATGGGTTGTGTCGTTTCGCTCACGTGTGACACGTTTGACAATCTGCAGCATTCGAGGGGCCAAACAAGCCTCTCACCTCTTTTCCAATCCCCTCTCTCTCTCTCTCTCTCTCTCGCTCGAACTGTTGCGTAATTCGGAGTTTTGGGAAAACAACCCTCAGACAAAACACTGATATTTATGCGGTTTGCAAGCCTAACGTCGATCCTGGCGGGCCCCCGATCGGCATCCGCATCTGGGTTGACTCAACGATCCTCCGTGTTTGTCCTCCAACGCTTCGGATGTAATGATGTTTTGGAACGCCGCAAAGTGGATCCGCAGGGGGCTGTGCGCGTGTGTGTGTGTGGGAGGGGGGGGGGGGGGGGGGGGGGACGTGCCGTTTCGATCGACATATCCGATTCCCCTTTGTTGTGAGATAAACAGTGGCTCGGGGCCTAACAGCTAAACAGGCCTGTGCTACCCACCCACCCCCCCGAAGCTCACTTCCGACGTCTCCACTGGGAAGTTTAGCAGCACGTCTCCTAATGAAGGTGCCGCCGAGAGATGAGCCACGTGTCATTTCATTAACTTCATATTCTAATACGGCTCCGCGGTAGGAGGATTACTCCACCGGCATGACGCGACGTCGTCGGGATAACGAGGCGAGGAGGGGAGGGGAGGGGAGGGGAGGCTCCTCCTCGCTCCGCTCTCCCCTGCTCTCCTCTGCTCTCCTCTCCTCTCCTGGCTGCCACCGTTTGCCGCTGTGCAAACACAGACAGCCGGAGGGTGAAATTAAACACACAGCCACTGGACGGGTGCCGCCCCCCACCCCCCAAGCCCTCGCCCTCCGCTCCTTCCCTCCTCTTCCCCCCATCCCGCTCTCTCCCCTCCGTTTCTGGCCCGCTGAGGTGGATTCACTTGTCCGATCTGAATTTACAGCACAGTGAGGGGGGAAACCCCCCCCCCCCCCCGCCCCCTCCCCGCCTAATTCAAAGATCGATAAAGTATTCCTGACTCGGCTCACTTCGGGAGGTGCCCGTGAGAAGATTGACGATCCACCCCTTTTTTTTCGGCTTTTCATCTCTCCCTGGTATACAAATGGCGGGTTCGATGGGGATCAAAGTGACGGAGAGTTAATTAGAGGCGACGCGGGCCCGGAATCGCGTGCTGATACCCTCGAATGAAGTGGCAGATGTGCCGGCGAGAACAAGGCAGGGGCTGTTTCCTGCCCCGGTGACAGAGCCCTCATATATTCCTGAAGTGGCTCTCTTTTATGGTTTGCCGAGTAGCAAATACACTAAGGAATCAGAGGACGCTGCCTCGCTGCCGGGCGTCTCCCTCTCCTCCTTCTCTCTCCCGATCCGTCACGCCTGCCGTCGCCGAACCCTCCGCCTCCCGCCCTCACCTGTGCGCTCCAACCACCTGTCCCCGCGCGACCCGCTGTTTGGCTCCCGCTCACTCCTTACCGCTCCCTTCCTCCATCACCGTCTCCTTCCCTCATCTCCACCTACAGCGTAATCACACTTTCTCCCATCAGCCGTCTCTCTGCCTCTTAATCGCCCGAGGCCTGCGTATATGGTTGCGTGTGCGTGCGTATGCGGTATATCAGTATGTGTGTGGGAGAGACTCATCTATCTGGGATGGGGAGCTCATTATGCTTCAGTGGGTATGGATGGATGTGGTGTCTCCGGTCTACCTCTCTCTACCCATCTCCTCGCCTCCCATTCCTTCCGAATGTTCTCCCTCCTCTCTTAGTCATGGTTAGGGGGAATCAGGCGGAGGAGGAGAGGGGAAGCGGAGACGGACGAGAGGAGGCGGCAAAATGAGGCGAGGCGGAGGGAGGACAGGGCGATGGATGGAGAGGGGGGCAAAGCGGAGACGATGGGGAGCCGCGAGACGATGCGAGCGAAAGGAAGGAGAAGGTGAGGAGGGAGAGAAACCAGCGACTGGGACAAAGAAGAGAGGAGATAAGCCTGCCTGTCCTCTCCTTGGCTTTAGATCAGACTGTTTCAATAGCTTCACACACACACACACACACACATAAACGAGCACCGATATGCACCAATACAGTATGCACACACACTCACCTAAGTCTCCGTCACCATGGCAACGGCACACCTCTAGCACCCTCGTAATCAACTTTGAAAATAGGAACAGGAGTGATGTGCTGGCACGCACAAAACACACACACACACACACACAGACACAATACAAATACACACACACACACGTGCATAGACGCAGAGATGTAATTACAATTAAATTCCAAGTAAACAATCCAATTCCCCATCGTGCCGGGTGTCTGTTACCAAGTTCGGGGACAGCGATACGCAGCACAAAACGAGGAGCCGGGGGGTAGTCGCTTTTGCACGTGGAGACGCGAGGAAATAAGTGAATCTGAGACATCCCCACGTCCTCCTGCCTCCCGGTTCTTTCGCCGTCCCAAATCTACCGCCAAAGAGAATGGAAGAGGCCGAGAGGAACCTCTGTGTGCTCGACTGAATCACGGCCGTGAAGGGAAATATCCTCAAAATTGGCTTCAAAGGAGAGAGCGGCCGGAGATGAAAGGGAGGGGGGAGGGGGGAGACGCTGGCGTTGTTAAGAAATGAAAAAAGAAGAAGAAAACACCACAACAAACGAGCGGAGGAGGCAAAACAGCCCGACAGCTTCGCGGGAAAAAACATGGCACGAGGTGTTCGGACGTGAAAGGCCCGAGCGCACGGCCCGAACCTCGTCATGCATTAAAAACGGCGCCCCTGAACGATGGAGGGAGTGTGAGGAGGCGGGAACACTCCACACACACACACACACACACACACACACACACGCCGCCGCTCTCCATCCCCGATGGCGGGGAGAGGCTTCCTCCGGAAGCAGCGCGGGCTTTCGTCGCCGTCTCCGGGTCCAGGACGTGAAGATTTGAATCCAAGTCTTCCTGGGCCGCAGGTCTATTCTCGCCTTCAGGGGGCTCTTTTGTTGCTGGGAGGCGATGTCGAGGCTCTCTGAGAGCCCTCACTCCCCTGTTTCCGTCCCTATAGTTCCGGTTCGGCTTTGAAGGAAACCCACTGGTGCGTAAAATAAATTGCGACTGAGAGGAAAAAAAGGAAAAAGGGGGGCGGGGGCGGACACGGGGAATGGAGGCCCGGGTCGACGGTAAGTGGTCATTTTCGCCCCCCGCAGACCGCCCTGCTCAGTGAAACGCTCACGTTCTAAAATAATAATGGGAACGTGGAGGAAAAAGTGACAAAGATCACAAATGGGCGAGTACGGGATGAATGGACGCGCCGTGGTCTCGAAACACGCCTCGTATATTTGTGCTTCTGCACAACTCTCTGTGTGTGTGTGTCTGAGTGTGTGTGTGTGTGTGTGTGAGCGATGGAGAGTGAGAGGCAGAGAGTCCCTGGGTGAGTTGATGGCGAGTGCAGACGGGGGAGTAGCAGATAAAGTCAATAACGGGGAGGAAACGGGAAGCCGCCTTACCTTAGCCAACTGTGAGTTCACCCATTTTGTGAAAGTCTTCTTCTGAACGTCTTCTCTCTCATCTGCAGGAGGAGAAGAGACACACTGTCAGGGAGAGGGATCGCTATGTACTTCTGTGAGTGTGTGTGAGAGAGGACAGAGAGAGAGAGAGAGAGAGAGTGAGGCAGGCCGGGCTGGAATGCAAGGTCCCAGTATCAGAAAATAGTGTATCAAAAAGAGTATTGAACCAAATGGAAGGTATTTGCAAAAAGTAACAAAGAAAACAACAGTCCAACACAGCTGAACCGAACTGAAAAAAACACAAACTTAACTCGTCATGAGGATAAAAATGACACGGCACGCACTCAAGGCTTCCTGCCGCCCCGCACTGAGCTGCCTCCCCCCCTGCCTGTCGCTTTGTGGGGGGGGTGCGTAAGCCCACGCGGACCTTGGTTCGCGTGTGTGTGGGGAAGTCTCTGGGGCCGACTGCCGTTCCATTGCACTCCCGTGGGTAACGGGTTGGAAAAACAGGAGTTATGAGGTGCCGGGAACGCGGCCTGACACGAGGAGTCCGCACCCGCACTCAACCAGGCAGAAAGGGAAGATCCCCATTTCCCCTGGGAGAGGGCTAAGCAATCACAATAGTGGCTGTTCTCCTCATCACACGACTAGGCAGTCATCCGTCATCTCAGATACGCCTTAAAATGTTTAAAAGAACACTTAAAAACAAGAAGAACGGAGCTCGGGACCACATGGCGAGCACTGACTCGAAAGCCCACACATCTGAAGGAATATATAATCGACCCGCGAACGTGAGACGTGAGACGTGAGTGCCGAGCTGGAGCTGGCGTGATGAGCTGCGATGGGAGGAGAACGGTGCGTCCTCGGCCACTCTGTGGCAGAGCGTCCGTGCCGAGGCCAGCCACAGGTCGGGTCGGGGCGTGTGGGCGGCGGCCCGAGGGGCTCTCTCTGGCTGACTGTCAAAACACGCCGAAGCGGACCTCTCCGGATATCAAGCTCTTTCCCTCCCTCCCTCTCTCTATCCGTCTGCCTCGCTCTCTCTCACAACACACACACACGCACGCACATAATGTAAGTGGTGTGCTCAGCACGATAAGAGGCCCCTCTAATCTTGCTCGGGGCTAATTGCATCCCCGTCGCATCAATCAGCGCGCCACTTCCAGGCCATCGACGCCATCGCCCGGGCGTCAGACCGGAGAGCGGCCGGGGCGCGCTTTTTCCACCTGTTGCCTCCGACGGAAAAGACCCCCCCCCCCCTCCCCCCCTCCCCGCCTCCCCCGCCCTCCCTGTCAATCACGCGCCACCCGAAGCCTCGTTCCGGGATTAAACCCCCATTTGCCGCCCTTCGGAATTGACCGCAAGATGTTGGAAAGTTCAGCGTCTCTCTGCCAGGGAGCGGATAATCGCTCACTCTCTGGATGACCTCCGGGGGGGGGGGGGGAGCTCGGCTACGCCAATCGCTCCGATAGGCTTGAGCGGGTGGGCCGGCCATCAAAGGGCGGCCACGCCAGGAGGGGAGGGGGAGGGTGCTGACGACGGCGCCCGTGGCTGGGAAGCAAGGTCAGAATTTCCGGTGGAGGAGGTCAGACAAAAACTCAAAAGCTGAAATGTTCATTCCGGTCCCCCCTCTCTCTCTCTCTCTCTCTCTAAGAATGTGATTTTGTAGAAATATGAGCTTTCACGGGCTTTTTCCATTCGAAATGTGATTTTTCTCTCTCTCTCGCTCGCTCTCTCGGCAACAAAGGAGAAACCTGCTTCCGCAACTCGAGGGAACAGCGTTCTCCAAATGGGTTCTGAGAGTCCAGGGCTGTGGGGTTGGTTTTTTTTTTTCGAGCCATCCGTCACTCACTCCAGGTTTGAAGAGGAATATTCGGAGGACGGAGAAGAGAGCCGACACGCTTCTCTCCACCATCCATCCATCCATCCATCCATCCATCCGTCCAGCGTGACTTAACAGTGATGTGGTGGAGGGGCCTATCACACCCAGTACACCCTGGACTCGTCTGTCCATCATAGAACACACGCACACACACACACACACACATACAGTAGAAGCAATTTACAGTCTGGACTGTGTACCAGACGACCATGCAAACTCCACAGACAAGGCCGTCCCCATTCTGGCTTTTGACATGTGTGTCAGCCTCTCACGCCGATCAATCAGAATCCGAAAACTACTCCGTGATGAAGGGTAAAAAGGGAAAAAAACAACTCAAAACCAGCTCCAAATGACTGAACCCCAACGGTTAAACTCTGATTTAGCGTAATAGCGTCGAACCGTTGGACAGTGCCAGGGGCCCCGCCTTTGAAAACACCCCCCACCCCCCAGTACATTATTTCGCTGATTGCAGATAAATGCGCGGGACTTTTGTTTTGTGCCCATGTGGCAGCCGGGGCATTATCTCCCACTGTACAGGCGGAGCGGCGGACCGTGGCCCTGTGACAGGGCATCACAATGGAAACGACGGCGTGAGTGACTCATAATCACGCCTCCCGCCCGCCTCTCTCATTTGACTGGAAATGGGGGTCACTTCCCATTACTGACGGGCAATAAATTACACTCTCATCCCGAAACAGAACATCGGGGTTAAATATTATACGCAACCCAGCCAACGCTACGCTCCCGGCGCGCGCGTGTGTGTGTGTGTGTGTGTGTGCGTGCGTGGTGTGTGTGTTTGGTGTGAGTGTTGACACCAGCCAGGCATTGACTAATGGAGCTGATAATGAAACTTCTCCCTTAATTAAAAGGTCCCGCGTTGAGCAGTGCACTGTGGTGAGACGCTGGACGCGCACACACTCACACGCACGCACGCACGCACACACACACACACTCGCACACGCATGGTAAACACACACACACACACACACAAAGGCTCCGGCGCGCACAACACACACATTCGATGTGAGATAATGGCGGGCTGGCCGGTGAAGCGTGAATGAAATGGAAGCGTGTAGCAAACAATCTCATCTAGTGCAGGTAATCCATCCACTTCTGTGCGTGTGTGTGTGTGTGTGTGTGCGCGCGTGTGCGGGCGTGTATGTGCGTCATTTGTATCCCAAGACGCAGGAGTCACTCCTCTATGCATTAATGCCCCGCGAGATTGTCCCGTTGTTCTGTGAGCACACTTGTGCGTTCAATTAATGTACTTTCAGATACCGATGTGTTTGTGTGTGTGTGTGTGTGTGTGTGAGTGTGTATCCCGGCGTTTTGTCTTCTTTTCAGCGTCCTTGGTTGGAATTCTCTCTATTGTCTCCACAGTCGGGAGAACTGAGCGCCTCGGCCCCCGGGTCGCGCCATCAAAGGCGCAGGTTGCTGATCGGTGCACGTAAAAGCATCGGCCTTCCTCGTTCCAGCCGCGGTGAGGACGAGAACTGAGAACATGCCAGGAAACGGGCGTAGAGGG
This sequence comes from Karalla daura, assembly GCA_029224185.1. Lineage (NCBI taxonomy): Eukaryota > Metazoa > Chordata > Actinopteri > Chaetodontiformes > Leiognathidae > Karalla > Karalla daura. The sequence continues at coordinate 1,756,448 of CM055211.1, read as the reverse complement.
CACGCAGATGTCTGGTCGGACGCGTCGTCTCGTCCACAGCTTGGAGACGCAGATTCGCTGTGCAGAAACACGCGCCGGAGCAGCAGGATGGAAACCCGATTCTCGACTTCCTTGAAAGTACTTAATTGAGCGCGCCGGCTGCAGCTCATTCGCCTCGTTTTCTCCGTTTTTGTTTGTCTCTAGATGGTTTTGGATGTTTTTGGACAGCTGGCACCGCCGTTTAGAGCCCACGCCGGCATACGTAAACCCGAGGCGTCCTCTCCCTCACTTTCGTCCCGGTGCTACAGTGTGAGGCCTGTTTCGCATGGCGCTGCGACACGCATCTGGAACCCGCTCCGAAAAGAGGCCGTCTGCCGCCAGAACGCCTTTGCGCGTGGGCGCCATTCAGAGGTCCCACCCCCCCCCTCCCGTGGACGCGCTCCCGCGTGGCGTCGGCGAATTGAATGAATGTGCGAGAGTCGGCGGGGGGAAAGCAGGAAGCGTCGGGGGGCCGCGATCAATAGTCCATTTAGAGCCCCGTTCCGCGACTGGGAACCTGCAGGAAAGTTTACGCAGGCGTCTGACGGGACGGCGACACCAACGAGTTAAATCTCGGGCGCGGGAGGAAGAGGCGTCAAAGGAGGAGAGGAAGAGGGGAAATCAAGCGGGGGGGGTGGTTAAGGCAGGATCCCGGAGGAGAGGCAGATTGGAAAGGAGCCTGAAAGAAATGAAACAGGGAAAGAAAGACCTCGGGATGAGATTGAATGAATGGAGAGAGAGAGGGGAGAGAGAGAGAGAAAAAAAGCAGCCGGAGGCAGAGAGCGAGAGAGAGCGAGGCAAGGAAAAAGATGAGATGGATATGATGGTTCAGAGGAGGAGGAGGAGGAGGAGGAGGCCTGGAGCCTGGAGGAGCCAGACTGAAAGAGAACGAAGAAGATCAGTCTGAAACGCGGGTCCCATGACCGCGGGCCGAGCTACAGAAAGACATCTCCTCGACGGCCCGGAGAATCCGTTTCTGCCAGGCTTGGATGAGAGCGGCGTTCCGGCTGGACGCGGTCGAGGCGCTGAGAGAGGCCCGGGACAGCTGATCCGGGATCGGCATGGGGCGGACCGGGCCTGGGAGCAAACGCTCAAAACGAGTCCATCACGCCTCCTCCTCCGCTTCCAGTCCGGTTGAAGCACTCCGATTCGGGTTCCCGTGCTCGCGTTGAGAGAGCGCAAATCTTATTCCATCTCTCCTCGGGCGGCGAACCACCCGGCAGAGCTTGTTACGGCGTTATGAGTTATGACTGTTTCCGCGGAGCAGCTGTAAGGTGCCGGAGCATCCAGGGCGGCGCCGCGAGGAGCCGAAATCTCATTTGGCACGAGCTGTCTGTCTTTCGGGACGGGGGGGGGGGGGGGGTGGGGGGGGATATCAAGCCGGGAGATCTCTCCTAGTTCATGTGACGTCTACAGGCCGCTGCTTTTTCCAACGCATGCTGCTGCAGACGGGATAAAGTGTGTGTGTGTGTGTGGGGAGGGGGTGGTGGGGGGGGGCCTCCTGCTGAGAGGGAGGCTGCGTCTGAAACACAACTGGCTGCTACCTGCGAGGTCAGACAGCGGGAGGCCGCTCGCATACACCCACGCGAAGCTTTTGTAACGCACAACATTCTGTCGTTTTTTTTGGATTCAGGTCGCTTTTACTATATTTCCTATGCCGTCTGTGTTTTTCCCCACAAGTCGGTTTAATCGCCTGTAAAAGCACATGCATCCGCACTTCTTCTCTCTCTCTCTCTCTCTCTCTCTCTCTCTCTCTCTCTCTCTCCTCTCTCTCCTCTCTCCTTCCTCGGCCGGGTCACTGAGCTTTGCCGTCATCTCCTCCCGCGGCGAGATACCGGACGTCTTGCGTGAAAAGGTGACTCTGGCACGTATGTGTTCCAGCCAACAGCCTCCCCCCAACCCCCCACCCCCCCACCCCGCCCCCCCCCCCCCGTGTGCGAGACAACACAGCTCTTCCACGCCGAGTTAACACCGCTTGCCATTATCGGGCGCGAATACCGAGGAAGTGCGCGTTTAAAATCTTCCCCGCTCTGGAGGAGAGAGTACAACACAAATAAAGCGGTTAAAGTTTGAGCACTTCGGAGGCCCGCCCCCCTCCCCCTATAATGGCTTTTACTTCCAAAATGGAAAAGGACAAAGAGAGCACTCTCCCCAAAGAGGCGAATAGAAATCCATAAATACATTTTCAGCTTGAGCCATTACCCTCCATTTGCATCTCGGGCGTTTAGCAGATGTCCACGCGGAGGGCGGCCCCGCCGAGAGTGCACGGCAAAGTAAGCTTAAGGTCTCGCTTCGTCAAGCTCGGAAACTGCCGCGTAATGAGTTCAAGGGACGGGGGGGGGGAAGGAAGGCGGCAGAAGGACAAAAGCCCAATGTCTCCAAAAGGATCGTGCGGTATTGGCGTGGGCGAGTGCGGACGGCGATGAGGACGAGGCTAGGGACGAGGCTAGGGACGAGGCTAGGGACGAGGCTAGGGACGGCCGCTCGGAGGCGTTTCAGAGAGCGGAGGCGGTCTGACTGTCTCTTTAAAGGGCCGCGGAAAAACACTTCCGAAAAACTCGCAGCGCTGCGTTTCCAGAAATGAGGTCCCCGGAGAGGAGCGTACGCCGTGGCCTAGTACCGTCCCCCCC
>CM055211.1:1741999-1753700 GCA_029224185.1 Karalla daura | reverse complement strand
CAGATTTCAGGCTCGTATCAGACCGACGGCGGAGGCGAAGGGGGGAGGAAAGAAAGACAGATATTGTATCAGAAAATTGCGCAATCCAAAAGGCCGGCACCAGCAGCAATCCGTGACGCCGCCGAGCGGAATGACATCTGCCGAGCACGCTTTCGCCTTTCACCGGGGTGCAAACAAGGGAGGGCGGCCCTGCGCAGACCCGCTCAGACCCCGATTGAATCGGCCTCCGTCTCCAGTGGCCACCCCGCGACCCCCCGCCCACCCCCCACCCCCCCCCCCCCCCCGACCTTCGAAGACGGGGTTCGTCGTGTCTCGGGGGCTCGGCTGACGTCTCGCGAAGCCTCGGAGGGAATGCCTCCAGGAAGTGATGCAAAAGTGTTCTTTTAATATGTATATATATATATACATATATATATATATATATATATCAGCAGATGTTACCTGTTAATGTTGTCGAGCCGGAGCGCGGTTGCATCAAGAACTCATAAGATATGAATAAACGCGCACCCCCCCCCCGGAAATAAATGGGGGGGGGTTGCGTCAGCCGAGCAAGAGCGTGCAAAGACGCTTTCGGGCGACGTTAATAACCGAACCTAATCCAAGGGAAAAGATCGACAACACCTGGCTCCGAGCAGCTAAGGTGGCGTCACTTGCTAACAGAGAGAGAGAGAGAGAAAAGAAAGCAAAAAGGCCTCGTCGCTGTCATTTCACAGACTCTGCAGGGTGCTGTGGGGTCTGCAGGGTACGCGAGTGTGGGGTGGGGGGCGGAATTTGCAATGCAATTTGTGAAATGATCGCCGCCTTTACGGTAAGTGGTGTTTATGCGATTTTCACGGGCGCAATTGATATCTAAGTGTAGCCTAAATCACGCGCCGAGGGCTGGGGACGGCGGATATATCTCATCCAATCTGGATATATAATTCATGGCCGGGGCCTGCGGTGTAAATTCAGTCAGGTGGGGGTGGTGATGGAGGAGGGGGTGAGGAGGGGTCGGGGGGGGTGGGGGGGAGGGTGTGGGCTGCCTGCGTATCAATCTGCGCGGCCGGTTGGTACCGGGACCTCTGAGCCTCGAAGGGAGTGCAGACGGATCATGTCCTAGGCCGGGTAGGGACGCCTGAGGAGCACGGACAGCATAGTGATTGTGCATGTGGAGACCGGATGACTATATATATATATATATATATATATATATATATATATATATATATATGTATATTTCTAGTAGTTTCTACTCTGGTTTTCCCATGTGGTGAGAGTCGCGCAAATCTGTCAGGACCTCCCCGCACGTTTGTCTGCGTTAGCTCGGGAGGGAGGCAGGAAACAGATGACGAGAGGTGATTTGTTAGAGAACATATGGGAGGGGGCACGCGCACGCACACACACGCAGAGCGCACACGTGCAGACACTTGTGGCATATTCACGGGCAGACGCTCCCTGGTTTCATCCCCCTTCCTCACCCGTCCCCGTTTGCATTTCGCGCCCTCCCCTCCTGAAACCGCCCCCCCCCCCTCCCTTCGATCCGTCTCCGAACCCCGCCTCTCCCCGCCTCCGTCCCCTCGTCCCTGCTCCTGCCGCGCGTCCCGTCCTCTTGCTCGCCGTTCCCCCCCCCTTGAGAGATTAGCCAAAAGACCAATTTGCCTCCCGGTTTTCACTTCTCCAGCCTCTAATTGGCTTGAGGGGGATCTGAGGGGATTTAGGATGGGGCGGTGCCGGACTCCCCTCCTTCCCGGGCCGCAGCCAGACACAAATTATAGCCAGGAACTGACTTAATGAAGCCCCCCATCTGTAACTACAGCGTGGCGCCCTGTCGCCCTATTACCGGCTTTGTTTACGCCGCGCTTTATTGGATTTACAGACTCTTGACGTCCAGGGAAGTCGAAAGGAGGAGTTGTGTTTTGAACTCCGCTCCCCGGGGGGGGGGGCGCCTCGGGCCCGGTTAGATTTCGGCGGCGGGGTCGCGAAATCAATGACTCCGCTCCGAACTGAAGTTGCGGGAATCTGAAAGTAACTGAAAGCAACTCCGGGAAGTAAAATAAGCGTCTCTTTAAGCTGCGAGATAGCTCTCTGCCATCGCCCATTGATCTCACAGGACAATATGAACGCCGCTGTGGAGCCCTGTGAGCCGTGGTGCAGCGTGATGGGTTAGGCAGGCACAATGGCTGCACGAGATTTAAGACGCCGGAGCTGCAAACCAAAGCGTCCATAGGAGGATTGCAAGAGGTGAGAGGCAAGTGCCATAGCACATCTACACGTACACATATGACCCTGAATGTTTCATATACCCTTGTCCCCGAAGCCGCTCACAGTGCTGCGGCACATCTGGCTGTCATTTGCAGCCGCGTCTCATCCCTTTGGGTTGGGTTTGGGTCCGAATCGGATCGAGGCGGAGTCTAAAAACGATACGTCCCTGACAACCAGGACGCACTCGCCGCCCCCCCCACCCCCGCAGTATAGGGACAAACCCGCGCCTTTGATTACTGGCCCGACTCTTGTGAGCCACCCAGATCTCTTTAATCCGCTTTGTCGGCGTGTACTGCGCCGGATTGTATCCGGAAGTATCTTTCCAGTCCGTGCATCACTCTTTTAAGCATTTCGGAGCGCAGAGCAGCGAACGGCTCCGCGAGCCTAGTAACACAACGCCCGGCAGGCCGTGATGATATTGCACCAGCCGGATCTTATTGCGCTTTGATTACGCTGATTAGGGCGTTACGCAACGGCCAGGCGCGGGAGATGCCTCCCATCGATTAATCTCAGGTTTCCAAACAGCAGAGAGAGAGGATGAGATAAATCACGGCGGTTTGTTAATCTATCCCGAAAAACAATTATCTTTTTCTCCCCCCCCCCCCCCCCCCCCCCCCCCCCCCCGTCCCGTGCGCTTGATTAGCTGCAACCGAGCTGTTATACAAGCAAAACAGGCACTCGTGAGGGGGGGCGGGGGGGGGAGCACAGGACATTTCAATAATCTATCACTTCTCTCAAATATGTCACCTGTTTAATACACTTTCATATCCCCATAACTCAGCCGTCAGTGGTGGCCAGCATATTAATCATGTGGAGGCAAAGAACATATCGGCTCAGCCAGAGTCCGGTTTATTACGCTTCGCCCCCCCCTCGAGGCCAGACTCTGGGCAATTACTAGCACAGTGGACCGGTCGCCGTCCTGCGATTTGCATCCGACGCCAATATCCAATAAGTTATGAATATTTATGGCGCAGGGTGGAGGGGGGGGGGGGGGGGGGGGGGGGGGGGGGGGTGTTTCGGACTTGCAGCGACCCCCGATCGAGATCTGCCTTTCGATGAACCATCCGAACGTAGGAAGAAACACCTGGAGTGACCGTCCCCGTGAGGATGAACGCTTGGATGTTGGATGAGCGGAGGACACATGAATCAAACATCCTGCTGCTGCTGCTGCTGCTGCTGCTGCTTCCATCTTTAATGTCAGATCGAAAACTCTCAGATCCTTCACGTCAGCCGAGACCGAGAAATGCGAGCAGACACAAAAAACCCGGACGGTCTGACCGTCCGCCGGGCGGAACGGGAACAATGGCCGCTGATTGGGGCCAGCGCGGGGGTGTTCGGGGAGCTGGCGCCGAAACGGGCGAACGCACGCGCTCGCGCTCTTCAATTGCGCCTTGGTCTTGCGTAATCGGCGGCACCCTCGAGACGAGGGAGAGAGCCTCCCCCTGGCCCCGCGTCTCAGCCGCCCCCGAGATGGATGGATGGCGCGTTCGTCCTGTTCGTCCCGTTCGTCCCGTTCGTCAGCCCGGTTCAGCCCGGAGAAAAGGCTCCTCCCGCGCTCCGTCAGTGGTCGGGTCCAGGGCCCGGGCTGGCGTTCCGTCGCCTCCCCCCCCCGCCTCCTAATCACGTGATGTCGCCTCTCCCGAGCCGGCCCGAGGTGACTGATGGGCGAGCCCTCGCCGCGGCAGGAAATTACAGCGGCGCGATGCCATTTGACTCGCCGAGCGGCATCGCGCCGCTTAGGTAGAACCGCGAATCAATCTCGCTTCCCGCCCCCACACCACCCCCCCCTCTCCCCCTCCTCCCGCTCTGTGAAATGCCAAACGTGCACTTTTCTCTCTTTTGGCTAATGGCCGACGGACGGGCGGGCACCGCCGCAAAGAGAGCGGCTGAATGAGTGCGAGGCGGGGCGAGGCGGGGCGAGGCGGGGCGAGGCGGGGGCGAGGCGAGGCGGGGCGAGGCGGGGCGAGGCGGGGGCGAGGCGGGGGCGAGGCGGGGCGAGGCGGGGGTCGCCCGCCATTTGTCTTTCCGTGCGGGGTAAACCCTATTTACGGAGCCGACGTTGACTGTGAGGCATGGGGAACCTCCAGGGGCCGCTTCCCTAAAGCGGAGGGAGCCGTCTGCCGCCCGGGCTTCACATCCGAGACAGATGGCGGCGGCGCGGGGGGGGGGGAGATCTCTTTAGCCGATTCCAGAGTCGAAACCTGGGCCCCGGGCCTGAGAACATCTTAGGCTAGTGCTCCCGTCGGAGCGTGTTCGAGAGCGAGGTGTGAAGTCTGTGTCAAGGCGAGTCCGGGTCTCGGGGGTGTTCGAGAAAGCAGAAGTTCACCTCGGATTCACGAATCAAAGGCGCAGAACGGGAGACGCACATGCAGTATCACAAATAATTCATCGCGAATCGACCAGTCCTCCCCTGGACTTGCGCTGACTTTCTGCTATCTGGCACCGTCGTCTGGTGTCCTCCCCTGGTGTCTGCGACCATGTTTTCACTGCCAGTCTGAGCCCACAGCTGTTCAATCTACAGCTGCACCTGTTTCGGACTATTCAAACGCGGCTTCTTTCGGGGAACTTGCTTTTTTCTCCCGCCCGCCACGTACTCGAAGCCCGTCATCACGGCCCGTGCTCTGCGGCCTCCTTTGGGCATCAACGGAAGCCTGTCATTTGTTCTCCGCTTCCAGACACAAAAACGGAGGCTTTAGCCGCCTTTGATTTCCCCTGCTGCTCTTAAAAGCACGCTCGCCTCGGCACTTAACAGAAAAAGAAAAAAAAAAGCAAGAGGGAAACAGGAACTCCACTTTTCAGCTCTCCCCGCTGTCCTGAATCCACCTGGCTGGCATTTGCCCTTCACTTCTCGTGCTCTCTCTCTCTCTCTCTCTCTCTCTCTCTGTCTCTCTCTCTCCCTCTCTCTCTCATCCTTTTCTCCCCTCGTTTCCTCTCACATGGTCTCGGGCCTTGTAACCTCCCGCCTCTCCCGACGTTTTTCTCCCCCCCCCCCCCATCTGTCTCGCTTTTCATCCTTCTCCTCTTTTTTCCAAGAGCAGCTGAGAAATACTGTAACGGGACCTAAAAATACCAGCACTCCTGACAAGAGGAGGTGTGGGGAGGTGGGAGGGGGTTGATGGGGTGGGGGGGGGGGCGTAGACAAACAGTGCAGCGACTTACTTCAATGTGAAATATCTCCACCACTTCAACTGTCTTTATGAAGCCCATCTCTCTCTCTCTCTCTCTCTCTCTCTCTCTCACTCACTCTCTGGCTTTATCAAGTTTCCCTCCTCAATATCCCTCGTTTTATTCCTCTTCCTCCATCTTCATCTCTATCTCACAGTCCCTTTTCCTGGCCGTCCTCCTCCTACAGTTTTCTCCAACAGGACTTTTGCAGCCGGAGGTGCAACGCCCGACGGACTGGACGGCTGAGATCAGAAGATTTGATCCTTCGCTGAATGTTTTTGAGGGAAATTCGGGGGGAACGGAGACAAAATTCTCCGTTCTCGGCTTCGTAAATGTGAGAGAAAGCGAACGTCGTCAGGCTGTCAGGCAGGTCGTTGCATTTTCTGCGACAGGAAAGGTGAGGACCGAAAAAGGCTCTCAAGCTCCTCTTGTTTGGCTTCATCGAGAGAGTAATTAACAGCTTAATTGAATACAAAGACATCGAGTGTGTCGCATGCCCATCCTACTCAACCTGCGCTCACGTTCCCTCAGATGACTCGAGTGGAAAGCCGAAGAAAGAACATTCGAGCGCGTCCCCCTCCTCGCGGTACGATCTTGCCTCCCCCCCCCCCGAACGTACAGAGAGAACTTGCACGCAACATTATCTCTCCATCTCTTTATTAAACGGGTTCTGAAAAAAGAAAAGGAGAACACGGAGCGAGGCAGCCAACGCGGGGCCTGGCTCTGACTCTGCAGCAGCGGAGGTTCGGTCTGGCGGCTCGGGCCCGGGCCCCCCCCGGGTGCGGCCCCGGCGCAAGCTCAGTACGGCTGATAACGGATCCTCTGACGGGCAGCCATGTGGTAAATCGACGACTCAAATCCATCCCATCATCCAGGGGCCAGGTTGCCGATCGTTTGAGCAGTTAATCAGGTACCGTGACCCCCAAATCAAACAACAGCCAAACTGACAGAAATTTGGAGGGAAAAAGGGGGTGTAAGCCACTTTGAATATGCCTGCTGAACCTGGTTAGAGTGTCTGAAGCGTTCGCCCCGAGCAGGGGACCGGGGATTCCTCTGAGGAGCCCTGGGATGTTGCTCTCAGGCTCTGTGTGAGTGTGAGCGTGCGAGTGTGAGCGTGCGTGTGTGTGTGTGTGAGATCCCAGCGCTGGGACCCAACGCCGGGCTCTGAGTCACCGTAACGTCTGGCGCAGCAGAGGAAGCGCACGCCACACGTTACATCTGGGGGGAGAGGTGGAAAAAAAACATAACACGTTGATGCCATTTGGTGAGACTACGAGGCGGAGCAAGACGGAGTCACAGGTCCTGCGTGCATTCACTGATGAACATGAACGAGGCGGTAAAGCCTGTGCAACGTGCAAAGTCGTTACGAATGGACCGAAAAGGACGACATTTGTATCCTCAACGTCAGGGTCCGACCCTAACCCTAAACCCTAACCCAATCCAAAAAGATGCCTCTTCGGGTTGACTTCAGACTCTAAACTGCACCTGAGACTGAAAGGCGCGTGTGTGTGTGTGTGTCTGCAGACCTGTCCAAGGCTGCGTCTGAAAACAAGAGGGTCCGATCCGAGGGCCTCTCTGTGCACGCTACCCCGCATGGGTGCTTGAGTTCTCTCCACATTTTCCTCGTACAGTTTGGAGACACGCACCAATTGGAGGCCGTAAACCAGTTGTGACAGCCAGGCCGGGGGAGTGAGCCCGGGGAGAGACAGCAGCCGGCTGCATCGCTGCGGCTGGCTAAAGCGGGGCTAAATCAGGACAATGTTTGCATCTCCAAACGTGCTTCATTAGCAAAGGCGCCCGGCTCCTGACCTCCTCTTCAGACTCTCTCTTCATTACCAGACCGTGCTGTTCGTCTCATATTTCGTGCAGCTCTCTCCGCTCCCCCCCCCCCTTCCTCCTCCTCCTCCTCCTCGTCCTCCTCCTCCTCATCCCTCTCCCTCGCTGTTGTCGCTGCCAGCACAAATCACCTATACTGATGACAGCGGCTGATCAATAGCCTGCGAGTCTTGGTCACGCTTGTCAAGTCAATTTCCCGCTAATGAATCCGGTTCGACCGCGATCCTCTTTGATGAACTATCTCCAGTTGCTTATTGTGAACTCGCCGCATGGCTGCCGCGTGCGGTCGGAAGACGTGTTACAGTGAGTGTGTGTGTGTGTGTGTGGGGGGGGGGGGACTCTCAGTGATGCATCTTGGGATTCCAGGGCGGTCTCTCCTCTTTCTCGAACATGGAGAACGTCACTTCTCCGGCCATCTAAAACATCAATGGCGGACGTCGGGCCGGGCCTGTCAGCCTCGCGGGGAATCAAAGGGCCCGGAGGGGGGGGCCTGCCTCCTCCTCCTCCTCCTCCTCCTCCTCCTCCTCCTCTCCCCCGCGATTAATCGCTCCGGGCTGATATTCCGCAGACACGTGCGCGCGGCAGGGAGAAACCCATCACTCGAGAGGCGGAGGGGGCCGTCTCTCTCGTCTCGTCTCGTCCCTCCGCCGACGCCGCTCCGGGAGACGAGGAGGCGAGTCGCTTCGGAGGAGGGGAGAGAGAGGGGAACGCTTGGTCCCCGGTAATCAGACGAGCCGAGCCAGCGACGAGTCGGCCTCACGGCCGCTCCGACAGTGGTGAGAAAAAATGGATAAAAAAAACGATAAAAATGAGAAAAAAATCCCTTCCCTCGGCTTTTTTTTGTGGACTTCTTTCATCCGTCGTAGAATAAACCTTGGGGGTCTTTGAGGTGAGGGTAAAATTCTGAAGTTTTTCCACCTTTTTCTGGTCATTCCACCAACCAAGGTGTCGATCGACCGACTACCGAGCGAGCAGTCAATAGCCCTTTGTTGCCGCCCCCGAGACAGCGGGAGCTCATGACGTTTTTTCCTCCGGGCTACTCGCGCTTTTACTAGTAAAAGTCGATGCGTGCGCGCCTTCTTCTCTTCTAAATGTATGGTTTAGGTGAAGGGGGGGGTGGGGGTGGGGGGTCGGCGCTCTGCTTTTCCGGGTCGAACGCGGCATAATCACGGTATCGAGCGACCCCCGGGAGGGAGGGAGGGAGAGGCCGTAGATTTCACGGGGCCAGCAGATCACAACGGGCCGGCGTTCCGCCGCACTAATCAGTGGATAATGCCGCGCTTGTGCTGCACGAGAAATGCCTCGCAACGCAATTACGAGGTTGTCGGAGGAAGGGGGGGGGGGGGGGGGGGGGGGGGTGAGGGGGGTACTACTTTCAGCTGGAATCACAACTCCGAGAAGGAATCGCAGATTTTCTTTTCATTTGACTCGACGATCGGGCCGTAGATCAAGCGTGGAATTTTCATTTGCTTATTTATCCATTTCTTTTAAAGACGTGTGGCAACGAGTTCCCTCCTTTCCGGCGGAACGAGCCTGGACAGGGGCCAGAGCGCGTGGAGATGATTAGAGCGGGGTATTGAGGGAAAGGTGTTTGATGAGGCGCAGAGGCACAGTCACACGCGCGCACACGCACGCACACGCCCGCACGTCATTGTCGCTTTCCTCCACTTCCCATCCCCTGCGTCCCCTCTCCCTCTTCTGTCTCACAAACAAAGCCAAACACACGCACGCACGCACTGCAGGGCTGTCTCCCAACGGGAAACCGAGTATTGAGCACTCTCTGTTTCTATCTCGTCCTCCAGCGCGCACAAATATAGAACACGCACGCACACTAACACACTAGCGCACACAGTTAGGGGCTATCTCCATCGAGTAACCTACGATTGAACTCTTCTCCAGGCCTCTCCCTTTACCCTGGCACCCCCGAAGTGACCTTATAATGATCCTCCGCACTGCTCCACGTGTGCACCTACACGCACACGCACACACAATGCGTCTCTAAATTCCCACACCAGGTCTGTAATGATCTGCCGAGCGCTCCGCGCTCTGAATCTTTCAGCGGTGCGCTCCTCCACTCGGTCTCGAGTGGAGGTGCGTGCGTGCGTGCGTGCCTGCGTCTCACAGCGACTCGACTCGGGCCGTCTCCCTCTGCATCCTCTTTCCCCGTCCCGGGGACCCTTCAGCTCCTCGGCACGTGCCCACGTCCTGAGGTAAATAAGCTTTTAATCACCGCAGGGCTGAGGTCGGGGGGGGGGAGGGGGCAGCCTCTGGCCGCCCAGCGTATTCCGCATTAATTCCAAGGTCTTCCAAAGTTAGCATTCAGCGGACGCCGCCGCCGCCGCTCTCCAAAAGAGCCCGGGCCCCGCCACGCTCCTTTCTGGTTTTTTTTTCCCGGGCTCCAGAAATTCTCGGCCTCTGCCCGGAATCAAACGCTCACCACCTGTGGCGTTGAGAGCAGGGAGGAGGAGGAGCAGGAGGAGGAGCGGGATGAGGCGAGGAGGAGGGAGAGGGCAGAGCGGCGGGGAGGTCAGGGAGGTTACGGCCGGGGTGTGACTTCACCATGGTATCGCCCCTATCACGCCCGCCACCGTAGCCCCAATCCTGATATGATTCACATTCAATCTGCATCTGTGTCTCTTTGAGGGGCCCTGTGTAGGTTCATAGAAAAAGTAGAAAAGCTAGTGGTAGAACTTTGTTTTTTTTCCCCCCCCTCGCCGAAATGAAAAACCTCCACCTGGCGGGCGCGCTCCTTCTTCAGCGGGGCTCCGGTCAATTGCGTTAAGCGGGGCGCACGAATTTCCATATTTCATAAATCAGCCGTCTAATCAGCTGACCTTTTCGACGGGTCGCTCCGGAGCTCCGGAGCCCCGTCTCCGCTCCGAGGCTAAAGGGCCGAGCTAATTTGAGGCCTCGCAGCGGACGCCGGGCGCCCGTTTGTTCCAGTCAGCGCTTGTGTGCGCTTTTTTTTCGTTGCACTGGCGTCTGCGCGTGCTGATTGTGTCCGGCGTGTGCGTGCGTGCGTGCGTGTGTGCGCGCGTGTACAGAGGCATTAGAGGCGCGTTGAGGCTCCGGCTCTAAGTCCCAGCCGTTCCCAGGACGTCTCTAAGTGGTTTTCTTTGAGAGCCACGGTCTGGCAGCGAGCATTACCGATACAGAGATACTCTCTCGCGTACACACACAAGTACACACACACACACACACACACACACTCACACACACACACACACACACACACACACAACAAACAGAGCATAAGAAGCAATCTGCATGCAGGGAAAATTGCTATATCCGTGCTCGGGGGGTCGAGATGAACAGAAAAGCATGCATGTTCTGGTCCGTGTGTGAGGAAACAGATGTGTCGATATGATTTCAACCTCATCTCTATTACTGGCTTCCATGCGGCCCATCCCGTCCCCCTGATTGGGCTGATTGCAATCATTTGTGCGGAGATGCCGAGCGATCTGGCGGCGCTGATTCCGCGTCGGGAATCAGCAGGCAACCAGAAGACCGGAGACAGAGACCATTGTCCTTCCTGTCATCCGTCCGTCCGTCCCCCCACCCTCGCCCAGGCCGACCCTTATCTGCCGGAGGATCGGCCGGCGGCAGGAAGGCATCAAGCACTCAAAGGACGGGAAATGAAGACGCGATCCGGCCTCAGCCAGCTTCCCCGGGAGACGTGGGGATAAGAGGAGGGCGTGGAGCGTGTAGCGGCCCTATCGCCCCCCCCCCCCCCCCGCCCCGGGGGACAGTCGTGTGACCGGAGGGGCAGGAAGTGGCTTTTTAATAAGTCACGCCCAGACGGGCAGATACGGAACCAAAGACGTGTGTGAGGCTTACAAACAAGTCCTCTCCATCTCGACTTTTCACCTCCTCCTCCCCCCCTCCTCCTCCTCCTCCTCCTTATCGGAGTCAGTCGAGCTGGGATTGCACATTGGGTGCGTTACTGCTGAGGTCAGGACGTATTTTCTGACACGGTTCTGAGTTGCTAAAAACGCCAGAGCAATAATAGCTAATAACGGAAAGTGGAAGTCGAGAGCAATTTGTTAACTCTCCCCTAGGGTCGCCTTAATCTTTACGGCGTTTACACACGGGCGGGTTTGGGCTTCCCGGGGTCCATCATGCAGACGATGCCATCGAGGAAAACTGTGGAAGACGGGGATCGAGCGGAGCATCTCGGAATAAGCTCAATAGCCGTCTATTAGATGGCTTTCGTGCAGCGGCACAAAGATCCCCTCGGCAGAAAACACAGATGCACAGAAGTGCCGTACGAGAGCAGATATTTTTAGCGCCTTCTCTCCCGCAGATGCACACACACGCGCACACACACACACACACACACACAGACACACACACACACAGACAAACTGAGTCCCCCCCCCCCCCCCCCCTTCCGGAAATTGTCAAGAGGTGCGGTCTGACGGTGGGAAACCAGCCAACAGCTGTAACCAATTGTCTTTTT
>CM055211.1:1726999-1736999 GCA_029224185.1 Karalla daura | reverse complement strand
CCCCCCCTCCTAGTTTTTCATGACCCTCTCGCCGCCTCAATAATGGATGAACGGACTGGGCCGTCTGCTTGTCGGGCCCGCTCGAGTCCAAAGAAGCCTCGCAGGGGGTCATTACTGTGGCGCGAGCAGCAAGTGTTTCGCGTCCAGACCCGAAGCCGAGCGTTTGTTTACGCCCACGAAACGCTCGCTGGGAAGCTGGAAGTGAGGGGGCTCCGAGTTCCGGCTCTTGTGACGTACGGCCATGGTTACTACGAGCAGCTGAATAGCCAGACATTTCTATGTTTGTCCACGTAAACAGTGATTCGTGTGCGTGTGTGTGTGTGTGTGTGCGTGACGTCACGTAAACAGTGACAGGTGATTTATAGAGTCGCTGTCAATACAATCGCCACTTCTCCAGACATACACACGCGCTCACACACAACCGCCGAGCTATTCACGACTTTATCTCGATCTGGCTGGACAAACACACACGCACGCGCACGCACACACACACACACACGCACACACACGCACACACACGCACACACGCAGACTTGCATCCATCTGCTTTTCATGGCTCTATTCAACCAGCTGGTCCGACGGGCCAGAAATGACAAACAGGAGGAATCCGCGCTCTCCGTCTCCGCCAGGTGCAGACACCGATGTCCATCTCAGACTCAAAACACACACACACCAACACACCAACACACACACACACACACACACACGCAGAGACAGCACTGCGCACAGGCGGCTAACAAACACAACAGACCGTGAGACGATAAAGGATTGCTCTTTACTTCCAGTTTTATGTGCGCTGGCAAGCGCTGCGGTGATGCAGCACACACACACGCACACGCACGCACACGCACACGCACACGCACACACAAATCGCGTTTTCCAGCAGCCGCGCCACACAGCACCTGATCTAGACGCCGGGCTCTCAAGGAGCCCCAGCGTGGCCTGCTCTCCTTCTCACCAGGTCTAAATGACAGGACTTGAGGGCAACATCGGAACACAAGAAGCGGCGAGACGCACGTGCTGTGTGTGGTGACGCGCACACACACACGCGCACACACGTCGGAGCAGTCGAGTGCATAGAGATGAAGTCGGGGAGGTATTGTGAGAGCACAATCGTGAAAACGTCTGTTTGGCGTTGCTTTTAGGGGCCGATGTTAAGTTGGTGTTACTTCAGTGTCTTCTCATTATTTTTAACTTGTGGCACTTGTGTGCGTTAATCCACACATATACTTTTATTTCTGGGAGATTCCAGGTTATCGCTCCCCCTCCCTCCCTCTCTCTCTCTCTCTCCCTCTCTCTCTCTCTCTCTCTCTCTCTCACACAGGTGCAGTCTTAAGCGTTGCTCGCTCAGTCACGACGGGTCCTCGGGGACGTGACAGGGGGCGCATTAGCCGGTGAGAGGTAGACCGCCAAGGGTGACAGGAACAGGAATCGCGCGCCGCGGCCTAACAGATGGCCGGACGGCCACGTTTTCCTTGCAACAAACCACCCCCCCCCATCCTCCCCACACACACACACACACCCCCCCACGTCCCACCTTCCCCAGCAGCCACCCTAACCCAGCAAACCGAGCGTGACGAGCAGCCGCTGTCACCCAACAACACCAGCGGCAGGCCAGACTAATCAATCCCCAGGCTGAGGAGAGACAGAGGGGGAGACGGGGGGAGAGAGAGAGAGAGAGAGAGAGAGAGAGAGAGGGATGGGGGGGACAGATAGATATAGATATAGATATATAATAAAAAAAAACAGGGAGACCAAAATAGAACGGGATTCAGGTAGAAGAAGAGAGGAGAGATAGATGATGCAAGAGTGAGACAGAGGGGGGAGAGAAGGATGAGGTGAGGAGGGGGGAAGGGGAGAGGGAGAGAGGGGGAGAGAGAGAGAGAGAGAGAGAGAGAGAGAGAGAGAGAGAGAGAGAGAGAGAAAGGGAGATTACGTCTGTCCTTGTCCAAAGAGGATAATGAGGTGAGTGGAGCTGAGCCGACCCAGTGTGGCAAATCCCAGCGTGCACCTGGTGCCTGGGAAGCATCGCACAGGACAAACACACACACACACACGCACACACAAACACACACACACACATTTGTCTGAGGGCACTTGTGAGGGCTGTCCACTGCTGAGAGTTTCGGCGTTTCCACGTCGGGAGGGTGTTGCGTGTCGGCCGAGTCGAGTAGACATTGACTGGAAACGATCTAACGCGCGATATCATACTACAACCCAAAAAAAACGCGCAGAGACGCGATACCATCAAATAAATGAGAGTGTTGACATAGATAACACACACAGGGAGTCGTCCACCAGGATCTGATAGATAGATAGAGATAAACCTGGCCGGTTCCTGCAGACAAAATGATAAAAAAAAATAGGTTTTCTATTTTAAAAAAAAGAAAAATGAGAGAAATATCCTGAACAGCCAGCACCACACATAGGGAACGGGCGCTGGCCAGTTATCTCAGTTTCTCGAGGCAGGAGTAGCGTACTCGAGGACTCGCTGACCTTTTGACCCCGACCCGGGGGGGGGGGGGGTCACATTCAAGCCTTTTCCACCGCACAGCCCGGTTCGTTACACCGTTATTCTGTTACTAGCTCTTTCTGTTTCCCTCATCCCGTCAGGAGCCTCCAGACCCGTCCGTCGTCCTCACACTGATGTTTGTTTGGGCGTTTTTTGTGTTTTTTTTTCTTCGTTTTTTTCATTTCCAGAAGTCTTTCGTCTTGCTTTTCGTTTTTCTTCTTCTCTTTTCCTCAAGACGCGCTCGTCCCCTTTGGTAATGAACCGCCGCGCGCCGGGGAAGGAGGTGGCAATGCGAGAGAGAGAGGAGAGAGGGAGAGAGAGAGAGAGAGAGAGAGAGAGAGAGGGAGAGAGAGAGAGAGAGAAGAGAGAGAGAGAGAGAGAGAGAGAGAGAGAGAGAGAGGGAGAGAGCTGGTCTGGCTGGGAGTGTCAGCTCATAAACGCCGCTGCCGATCGGCCCCAAAACAAAGTCCCGACACCTCGTAGAAGTCTCCACCGCCCCCGGAGGACTTCCCCCCCCCCCAAGTCTGCGAGAGACGTCTGAGCAGCGTCGCCCTCGAATCACATACGCGTCACATGTTCCTCTCATTCCCCGCAGGATCCACTCCGATGACTACGGCGACTCCGCGGACACAATCGACCAGGAGGATCTGGATGCAGAGCGGGGCTCAGGGCCCCGGCCCCCCCGGGCGCCGTCCACCCGGAGATGTATGCCGCGCGCAGCGTGATGGGAGTTTCAAAACACACCCGCTGCGGGAATAAGGTCAGTGTGCCAACCTGCGGGCCTGGGCTGCATCAACAGCGAGTCACGAAGAACCCCCCCCCCCCACACACACACATACCCCCTACCCTCCGCCACCACCCTCGAGCGGCTGATTATCATGAAATACTCTGGATATTTTTAACCCAGACAGACAGTCGCCTGTCGCCTGTTTGGGGGGGGGGGGGGGGGGGTTCAACCTCGCCGCTACCTATGATCGGACATTTCCGGATGCGGCTGAGAAATGTGATGGAAGCTTTTGTGCACGCTCTCAGAGTCCCCCCCCCCCCCCCCCCCCCCGCCAGGTATAAGCAAACTGAGGCCAGTGGGTAACCACTGGGTGGTTAGAGGGTGTAGTAAATAACAAATTCTGTTCGGGGGGAGGGGGGGGCCCATAAGGGCTCGGGCGGGCAGTTCCAGGGACTGGAACGAGTTTTCGGGGTCACGCGAGCGACACGGGGGTTCGTCCCTCCTTGTTTACAGAGGAGGAGGAGGAGAGAGACGGAGCAGCCTCTGGGCCGCGCTACAGTATATCTGCACTGACAGCCCGAGACAGGGGGGGCGGGAGGAGGTGGGAGGAGGGAGGAGGGGGGGGCGCTGCGTGCTGTTTGTTTACCGGTCACGCCTGGATCGTGTGGCCCACAACAACAACAACAACAACAACAACCCGACAGGCGCCTCGACAGGCCCGACTCCTCACGCGCGCCGTCTCCTGTTGTTGGGGAAGGCGGTAGCTCTGGGGTCTTTGTCCCTATCACCGGGAGTGGGAACCAAGAGAGGGAGGAAAGGAAGAGCGGACAAGGGAGGAACACATGAGGAACACATGAGGAACACATGAGGAAGAGAGGAACGACGGCGTCTCCGGGCCGAGGGGGCGGCGCCCCCCCCGATGCATCTTTTACGCCCCCGTCGTTCCGAACCCGGCCGGGGCCGCACATTTCCCCCGCGCACTTTCCAAGTCCGATAAATCCAACCTCTTTATAACTGCGAGCTTAATGTTTCATTCTCTATTCAGGGATATTGGATACTGTGAGGCGGCTTCTCGACTTTATGCGTGATTTGTGCAGTTTTTTTCTCTCTCTCTCTCTCTCTCTCTCTGGCTCTTTTTCTGCGAGTTCTCTGTATTTCACGGCCCTCGTCTTAAAGAGCCGCCCCCCCCCCCCGGTCGAGGAAAGAGGAGAAGAAGAAAAAAACTCCCCGGCTCCTCTGCTGCGATGCCCGAGAGCTTCAATATATGTTTTTAAGCAAGTGCAGGATTTATGACATCACGGCCCGGAGCCTGCGGGAGCCAGTCAGCGACTTCTGCAGGCCTCCAGCGCGTCTTCCGTCCATCAGCCGTTCAGTAATGAACCCTAATTATGGATTCATAGATTGGGGCTTTTTTAATGAGTGGGAGGAGGAAACCGGCCATTAAATAATTATCAAACACCACCACTCCCCGGATCACTTTCATGCCATCAGTTTCCATGAGTCTTCGACCGCTCCTGAAAGCATCAGCCCGTCTTGGGCCTTTGGATTGAGGGCGAGGCCAGCTCGCCTCTGAAACACCGGACCGCCTCCGCTGTGCAAACAGTGTGGACGACGCAGCGGGACGGAGCGCACGGCGGACAGTCCGCGTTCCAAATGCAACGGGGACGCGCCGCGGCTGACCTCCCACGCTTGTGTTAACTTCTTTACGGCAGCTCCTGTCTCGAAGTGCGTGGCGTCGATGCGCCTTGAGGGACGTGCGGGCACAATGCAGGTTGTTTTTTGCAGCAGCAGCAGCAGCAGCCTTGAGGTACTCTCGTGTATTTCCAGCTCCTTTGATACACCGGGGCCTATTATGACTATTCCGTCCCTGCGGGAGCTCCGGTAAAGCTAGGCGATTGCCTACAGTGAGTTCACCCGATCCGGCGGCTTTTGTGCCATTTTCAACTGGCATCGACATAATATCCCCCCCCGTACTGCATGTAGCAGAGAGGCGCCCCCCCCCCCCCCCCCCCCCGTTCTCCACACAGGTGTTTACCTCGCCGTCCCCAGTTGACAAAGTTATCGAACCATCGACCTGTTTTAATTAGCCGTCGGCTCAGGTGTGAGCTACAACACACATCGGGCAGGTTATGGCGGTGCCAGGATGCAGAGAGCGTCTCTTTTGTTGTTGTTTTCTCTCTCTCTCTCTCTCTTTTTTTTGGAGTTCATTGAATGCAGTTCAACCTTTGGAAAGGGGGGTGTGGGCTCAGAGTTCATTACCTGGCATAAAGGGTAGATTAAGAGAAGGGAGGTGGGGAGAGGCAAGCAGACAGCTGATAAGACACGTTCACACACACACACACTCACACACACACACACATACACACACAGTCTGGACGGCCTCTCAGTTGCTAAGGCTGCCCAGTAGGTCCACATGTGATGTCAGCACAGAGGGGGGAAACACACAGATGCAGTGTGTCTGTGTGTGTGTGTGTGTGTCCTGCTCCGGCTCCAACAGATGACTTGCAATAATCCCTCACACACACACACACGCACGCACACACGCACGCACACGCACCTGTGTGTGCGCGCGCGCCCCACGCACACGCACGCGCGCACACACGCACTAAACGCTGAGGAATGTCACATCTCCTGCATTGTATCACACTGCGCTGCACGCGTGCACCACCCATCCTGCCTCCTCCTCTGCCTCCTCTCAGCCGGAGTTTATTCCTCAACAGCAGCGGGGACGCGGCGCACTTGTTTGACTCGCATCCGACTCGCGTCCGGAGCCGCGGGAGAGGACTTCAAAGTGTAGTGGCCGCGCGATCCGGGGCAGCCTCTTACCTGGAAACGTGCCATTCTAGCCGCTCGCCATCCCACCCCCCCCGGGGCCGCCTTTAATCCGAGCGAGCCGAGTCGAGCCCCGAACAGGTGATCGCCTCCAAAATAGGGAAAAAAAGAGGAAAAAACGTGCGTAACCGAGTTTATCCAGGTGGACGCGCGCAATCACGCATGCAGATGCGTGTGTTGGCGCGTGTGGCCGACTGAGGAAGACTGCGTGTGTGTGTGCGTGTGTGTGTGTGTCAGTGTGTGAGTGTGTCAGCGCGCTCCGGCCGCCTCGCCACTCGCTGTCACTCACAAATAGTCCCGATGTTTGAGAAGCTCCCGGTGCTGCTTACAGAGAGGCTCAGACTCCTCCTCCTCATCCTCCTCCTCCTTCTCCTCCTCCTCCTCCCCTCTCTCTCTCTCTCCCTCTCCCTCTCCCTCTCCCTCTCCCTCTCTCTCTCTCTCTCTCTAACCAGTGGATGAGAGTTCAGCAGGAGGTGAGGGAGAGTCTGGAACTTCAACCCGCGTGTGCTGCAGCTCATTACAGGACATGAGATGCGGTGTGGAAAGCGAGATCCATCCTACCAGCACTGTAAACCCGTTTTACATAAAAGTCCTCCCCCAGGTTTCGGTACAATGCTCCAAAACATAATCCCCAGGCAGACAGCCGCACATCCTGAGAGGATGGAGGAGATGAAGCATCAAACACACACGTCAAAGAATTTTAGGGGAAAACGTTTGAAGCCCGAACTGCCCCCAAAGCTGGATCATGAGTGTGAATGCTTAAAGTTTCTCTTCCAGGTTGTTCACATCGTATTTTGATCTGGTCTGACCCTGATTTGACGTTTTATATGAAGCGTTCTGCGCTGAAATTGTGGTACGAACCAGCACTTTCAATAAAGTCAAGCTCATTAAAACACTTTCAAAGTTGGGCAGACGCATCACTTGTCATCAGGCTTCTGTGGAGCTCGGTGGTCGGCCGGCCCTTTATAACCAGGTGTGTTGGAGCTGGAAACATCTGAAACATGCAGGACAGTGGTCCCTGAGAACCAGAACGCCGACGTAAGATGACCTCTGCTATTACTCATCTTCATGAAGCCACCATGTTGGATCACATCTCAGACAAACTCAAGGACTCAAACGCGACACGGATTGTAAATCCACCGCAGCGGGCTCAGCACTTATCTGTCCGACAACACCGGGGTCGCTGGGAGTCCCGCAGCACGATCTA
The DNA here is from genome assembly GCA_029224185.1 of Karalla daura. NCBI lineage: Eukaryota > Metazoa > Chordata > Actinopteri > Chaetodontiformes > Leiognathidae > Karalla > Karalla daura. The sequence continues at coordinate 1,729,721 of CM055211.1, read as the reverse complement.
AATTCTTAGTGGTCTCGAGCCCGACCTGAGATATATATACCCAGCCCGAGTATTTCGCTTGGATTCCGGACGCCCTTCCACCTGTTTTGACTCCCGGTGGCGAGCGAGCTGACCTTAAAGCCGGCGAAGCGCATTCGAGCAAAGTTTCACATATCCGTCGGAGAGCGGACGGGGTGGAGGGGCGGAGGGGGGGGAGCCGAGGGAAATGATAAGATAACGACCACACGCTGGAGCGAAATATCTTAAAGACTTTGAAACGCGTCTCCGCTTAAACTCTCTCAGCAGCCGGAGCGAGGGGACTTTTGTCCCGAGAGGAGCAGCGAGTGGAAGCCGAGAAAATGGGCCACAGTTTCTTGCCTACAGTGTGAAACCAGACGGGAGGGTTTCACCCCCCCCCCCCCATTATCAAACCTAATGCTTCATCAATCAGCCTTAAGGCTCTTTTTGGACGGGATGTGTTATCAAAAGTCTTTTTCGAGCGAAAACATTCCAAACCCGAGCCATCGGCGTGACGGATGACGCATTAGCTTTAATGAAAAATTAAATTATTTCCACTCTCTCTCCATCCATTCTGGTTAGCCGCGCGCTTAGCTGGTTGCGCGGCGTGGTGATGGATGGCGCTCGCTTCCCCCGCGCTTCCGAAACACAAGACGGGTGCATTATCTGAAGGGTTGCGCTCTGCAAGGAGTCGTCCTCGAGAGGCTAATGGCTTCAATAATCAGCCCGAGTCAGCTTCGGTTCCGTGTTCACAAGCGCTCTCGGGGAAAGACGAATGTCTCGCTTTGGAATCGAGCCCTCTGTTTCGTCCAAATCCGAGCTGTTACCCCCCCCCCCCCACCCTCCGATCTCTGAAGTCCTCACTGACGCCCTGGCTGTTGTCTCCTGACTTCTACGTGGGGGGGCCTGAGACATTCATCAAGCCCGACGCCAGATTCCCGCAAAACGGACTTTGATTCCGGAATATCCAAATGAGATGAAACTTAAATGAGGGACAATTATCGGGCCGGAGGATCTCCGCGACTTGATCTCCGCTCGGCTCAGCAAAGTGTATTTTTTCTTCTCATGAATAGAATATCAGCTCATTTCCTGGGTCATCTGCCGCTCGGGTAATTGGGTAAGGGGCTGCGAGCGCACCGAGCACATCCAGGGAAAAAGGGCCCAAAAAAAAAAGAAAAAAGTAGCGTTTGACGGTCCCTTATAATAAGGGATCGAAAACGATGTCGGGATGACGCTGCGATGCAGTTTAGGCGTGAACACCCCCCCCCCCTCGCTTCCATCCGGCAGATTCCCAGCTCTCGTGCCCTCATCGGACTCCCGCCCCGGGCTGTTTTCTTCCCCCCGTGTCTTTAGCGACGGACCCAACGCTGAGATGAAACCGACGTGGAGGTAGATCTCCTCCTGGAATCAGAGCCAAAAGAAAGACAGAAAAGACAAAAGAACCAGGACCAGATACGGCGAAATTTCAGGCAGCCATCATTCACACACGACAGAATCCTTCATGTATCAGCTATTCTTTCCCGGTCGCTCCCTGCCATACATCCCGGTTATTGGGCTTTGGGGCTTAAGCAGTTCTAAAGCTGCTCCACGGTATGGGGCCTGCGCTGCCAAGTGTGTAAGTTAATCATTGTTTTAAATTGCTCCGCAAGACTCTTTATAATTAAAACAGCGAGGCAGTCTCATTTACTCTTTTTTCATTTGGCAGCATTAACAAGAGGAAATAAAAAAAAACAGGGGCGGGAGGTGGCGGCATCGACATTAAAAGCGGGAGGGGGTGGGGGGGCGGTGGGGGGGGTGGAGAGAAAAAAACTTTGTGGGTTTTCTTTTTTCTCGATGAACGACGTCCCATCCGCCATCCTCTCTCCCTGGTGAGCAGACACCACCTGGATGGATGCTGAACCCAGGCCCGGGAACAGGATTCCTCCCACCGTGATGAGAGCAGTGCTAACGCGGATCCTCCCCGTATTGGAGGCGGGGAGGGGTGGTGAGGGGAGGGCGAGGGGTGGGGGGGGGTGATGGGCCATTATTCACAGGCGGCGATGAAGGCCAGGAGGCCGAGGCCGTTTGTCTGCGCCGGGGATAAAGCGATCCGTCATGTAAAACCAGTTCTGTCAGAGCGCGGCCTTATCTGCCCGCCGTTACACTCCGGCGGATAGGCCCGGGCCCGTCCCCGGCACCGTCCCCGGCCCCGGCCCCGGGGCCCGAGGAGACGGCGGATGGGGGGCGAAGCGAGAAGTCATCAAAAACGCCGCCGCCACCAGAGTTTGCCGATAAGGAGGTGTTGTTGTTGTTGTTTACGGCGGAAGGAGACGGAAGGTCGTGCTCTCACACCTCTGTATCTGAGGGGCGCAGAGAGGAAGCCCGGCTCCACTGGCCTCAGAGCAGGCCGGCGGTCAGGGTCATCCAGGACGTCTCTCTCTCTCTCTCTCTCTCTCTCTCTCGTCTCTCTCTCTCTCTCTCTCTCTCTCTCTCTCTCTCTCTCACACAGATCCTGTCCAGATGTTTCTGGTTAATTGGAGGCGACGTGTTCAACTTGTCCACCTCGGAGGTGGAGGCTCCGCGCACCCACAACCAGCCGGAGGTGGTGGAACAAGCCAGAGCTGGAGTATTATTCGAAGCGGAAAGTGCCCCTCATATCTCTCTCCACTTAACGGCTCCAATTGGAGGAGGCGTGAGAAATATCTCGATCGTTTCCCGTATCTATACATAGATCTCGTTTAAGCTT
>CM055211.1:1696080-1726899 GCA_029224185.1 Karalla daura | reverse complement strand
GGTAAAGCTAGGCGATTGCCTACAGTGAGTTCACCCGATCCGGCGGCTTTTGTGCCATTTTCAACTGGCATCGACATAATATCCCCCCCCGTACTGCATGTAGCAGAGAGGCGCCCCCCCCCCCCCCCCGTTCTCCACACAGGTGTTTACTCGCCGTCCCCAGTTAACAAAGTTATCGAACCATCGATCTGTTTTAATTAGCCGTCGGCTCAGGTGTGAGCTGCAATACACATCGGGCAGGTTATGGCGGTGCCAGGATGCAGAGAGCGTCTCTTTTGTTGTTGTTTTCTCTCTCTCTCTCTCTTTTTTTGAGTTCATTGAATGCAGTTCCACCTTTGGAAAGGGGGGTGTGGGCTCAGAGTTCATTACCTGGCATAAAGGGTAGATTAAGAGAAGGGAGGTGGGGAGAGGCAAGCAGACAGCTGATAAGACACGTTCACACACACACACACTCACACACACACACACATACACACACAGTCTGGACGGCCTCTCAGTTGCTAAGGCTGCCCAGTAGGTCCACATGTGATGTCAGCACAGAGGGGGGGAAACACACAGATGCAGTGTGTCTGTGTGTGTGTGTGTGTGTCCTGCTCCGGCTCCAACAGATGACTTGCAATAATCCCTCACACACACACGCACGCACGCACGCACGCACGCACACGCACCTGTGTGTGTGCGCGCGCCCCACGCACACGCACGCGCGCACACACGCACTAAACGCTGAGGAATGTCACATCTCCTGCATTGTATCACACTGCGCTGCACGCGTGCACCACCCATCCTGCCTCCTCCTCTGCCTCCTCTCAGCCGGAGTTTATTCCTCAACAGCAGCGGGGACGCGGCGCACTTGTTTGACTCGCATCCGACTCGCGTCCGGAGCCGCGGAGAGGACTTCAAAGTGTAGTGGCCGCGCGATCCGGGGCAGCCTCTTACCTGGAAACGTGCCATTCTAGCCGCTCGCCATCCCACCCCCCCCGGGGCCGCCTTTAATCCGAGCCGAGCCGAGTCGAGCCCCGAACAGGTGATCGCCTCCAAAATAGGGAAAAAAAGAGGAAAAAACGTGCGTAACCGAGTTTATCCAGGTGGACGCGCGCAATCACGCATGCAGATGCGTGTGTTGGCGCGTGTGGCCGACTGAGGAAGACTGCGTGTGTGTGTGCGCGTGTGTGTGTGTCAGTGTGTGAGTGTGTCAGCGCGCTCCGGCCGCCTCGCCACTCGCTGTCACTCACAAATAGTCCCGGTGTTTGAGAAGCTCCCGGTGCTGCTTACAGAGAGGCTCAGACTCCTCCTCCTCATCCTCCTCCTTCTCCTCCTCCTCCTCCTCCCCTCTCTCTCTCTCTCCCTCTCCCTCTCCCTCTCCCTCTCCCTCTCCCTCTCCCTCTCTCTCTTGCTCTCTCTCTCTCTCTCTCTCTCTCTCTCTCTCTCTCTCTCTCTCTCTAACCAGTGGATGAGAGTTCAGCAGGAGGTGAGGGAGAGTCTGGAACTTCAACCCGCGTGTGCTGCAGCTCATTACAGGACATGAGATGCGGTGTGGAAAGCGAGATCCATCCTACCAGCACTGTAAACCCGTTTTACATAAAAGTCCTCCCCCAGGTTTCGGTACAATGCTCCAAAACATAATCCCCAGGCAGACAGCCGCACATCCTGAGAGGATGGAGGAGATGAAGCATCAAACACACACGTCAAAGAATTTTAGGGGGAAAACGTTTGAAGCCCGAACTGCCCCCAAAGCTGGATCATGAGTGTGAATGCTTAAAGTTTCTCTTCCAGGTTGTTCACATCGTATTTTGATCTGTCTGACCCTGATTTGACGTTTTATATGAAGCGTTCTGCGCTGAATTGTGGTACGAACCGGCACTTTCAATAAAGTCAAGCTCATTAAAACACTTTCAAAGTTGGGCAGACGCATCACTTGTCATCAGGCTTCTGTGGAGCTCGGTGGTCGGCCGGCCCTTTATAGCCAGGTGTGTTGGAGCTGGAAACATCTGAAACATGCAGGACAGTGGTCCCTGAGAACCAGAACGCCGACGTAAGATGACCTCTGCTATTACCCATCTTCATGAAGCCACCATGTTGGATCACATCTCAGACAAACTCAAGGACTCAAACGCGACACGGATTGTAAATCCACCGCAGCGGGCTCAGCACTTATCTGTCCGACAACACCGGGGTCGCTGGGAGTCCCGCAGCACGATCTAAATTCTTAGTGGTCTCGAGCCCGACCTGAGATATATATACCCAGCCCGAGTATTTCGCTTTGGATTCCGGACGCTCTTCCACCTGTTTTGACTCCCGGTGGCGAGCGAGCTGACCTTAAAGCCGGCGAAGCGCATTCGAGCAAAGTTTCACATATCCGTCGGAGAGCGGACGGGGTGGAGGGGCGGAGGGGGGGGGAGCCGAGGGAAATGATAAGATAACGACCACACGCTGGAGCGAAATATCTTAAAGACTTTGAAACGCGTCTCCGTTTAAACTCTCTCAGCAGCCGGAGCGAGGGGACTTTTGTCCCGAGAGAGCAGCGAGTGGAAGCCGAGAAAATGGGCCACAGTTTCTTGCCTACAGTGTGAAACCAGACGGGAGGGTTTCACCCCCCCCCCCCCCATTATCAAACCTAATGCTTCATCAATCAGCCTTAAGGCTCTTTTTGGACGGGATGTGTTATCAAAAGTCTTTTTCGAGCGAAACATTCCAAACCCGAGCCATCGGCGTGACGGATGACGCATTAGCTTTAATGAAAAATTAAATTATTTCCACTCTCTCTCCATCCATTCTGGTTAGCCGCGCGCTTAGCTGGTTGCGCGGCGCGGTGATGGATGGCGCTCGCTTCCCCCGCGCTTCCGAAACACAAGACGGGTGCATTATCTGAAGGGTTGCGCTCTGCAAGGAGTCGTCCTCGAGAGGCTAATGGCTTCAATAATCAGCCCGAGTCAGCTTCGGTTCCGTGTTCACAAGCGTTCTCGGGGAAAGACGAATGTCTCGCTTTGGAATCGAGCCCTCTGTTTCGTCCAAATCCGAGCTGTTACCCCCCCCCCCCCCCCCCACCCTCCGATCTCTGAAGTCCTCACTGACGCCCTGGCTGTTGTCTCCTGACTTCTACGTGGGGGGGCCTGAGACATTCATCAAGCCTGACGCCAGATTCCCGCAAAACGGACTTTGATTCCGGAATATCCAAATGAGATGAAACTTAAATGAGGGACAATTATCGGGCCGGAGGATCTCCGCGACTTGATCTCCGCTCGGCTCAGCAAAGTGTATTTTTTCTTCTCATGAATAGAATATCAGCTCATTTCCTGGGTCATCTGCCGCTCGGGTAATTGGGTAAGGGGCTGCGAGCGCACCGAGCACATCCAGGGAAAAAGGGCCAAAAAAAAGAAAAAAAAGTAGCGTTTGACGGTCCCTTATAATAAGGGATCGAAAACGATGTCGGGATGACGCTGCGATGCAGTTTAGGCGCGAACACCCCCCCCCCCCCGCTTCCATCCGGCAGATTCCCAGCTCTCGTGCCCTCATCGGACTCCCGCCCCGGGCTGTTTTTTCCCCCCCGTGTCTTTAGCGACGGACCCAACGCTGAGATGAAACCGACGTGGAGGTAAATCTCCTGGAATCAGAGCCAAAAGAAAGACAGAAAAGAAAAAAGAACCAGGACCAGATACGGCGAAATTTCAGGCAGCCATCATTTACAAACGACAGAATCCTTTATGTATCAGCTATTCTTTCCCGGTCGCTCCCTGCCATACATCCCGGTATTGGGCTTTTGGGGCTTAAGCAGTTCTAAAGCTGCTCCACGGTATGGGGCCTGCGCTGCCAAGTGTGTAAGTTAATCATTGTTTTAAATTGCTCCGCAAGACTCTTTATAATTAAAACAGCGAGGCAGTCTCATTTACTCTTTTTCATTTGGCAGCATTAACAAGAGGAAATAAAAAAAAACAGGGGCGGGAGGTGGCGGCATCGACATTAAAAGCGGGGGGGGGGCGGTGGGGGGGTGGAGAGAAAAAAACTTTGTGGGTTTTCTTTTTTCTCGATGAACGACGTCCCATCCGCCATCCTCTCTCCCTGGTGAGCAGACACCACCTGGATGGATGCTGAACTCAGGCCCGGGACCAGGATTCCTCCCACGGTGATGAGAGCAGTGCTAACGCGGATCCTCCCCGTATTGGAGGCGGGGAGGGGTGGTGAGGGGAGGGCGAGGGGTGGGGGGGGTTGATGGGCCATTATTCACAGGCGGCGATGAAGGCCAGGAGGCCGAGGCCGTTTGTCTGCGCCGGGATAAAGCGATCCGTCATGTAAAACCAGTTCTGTCAGAGCGCGGCCTTATCTGCCCGCCGTTACACTCCGGCGGATAGGCCCGGGCCCGTCCCAGGCCCGGCACCGGCCCCGGCCCCGGGGCCCGAGGAGACGGCGGACGGGGGGCGAAGCGAGAAGTCATCAAAAACGCCGCCGCCCCCAGAGTTTGCCGATAAGGAGGTGTTGTTGTTGTTGTTTACGGCGGAAGGAGACGGAAGGTCGCGCTCGCACACCTTCGACGCCTGAGGGGCACAGAGAGGAGGCCCGGCTCCACTGGCCTCAGAGCAGGCCGGCGGTCAGGGTCATCCAGGACGTCTCTCTCTCTCTCTCTCTCTCTCACACACAGTTCCTGTCCAGATGTTTCTGGTTAATTGGAGGCGACGTGTTCAACTTGTCCACCTCGGAGGTGGAGGCTCCGCGCACCCACAACCAGCCGGAGGTGGTGGAACAAGCCAGAGCTGGAGTACTGTTCGAGGCGGAAGCGGAAAAAGTGCCCCTCATATCTCTCTCCACTTAACGGCTCCGATTGGAGGGAGGCGTGAGAAATATCTCGATCGTTTCCCGTATCTATACATAGATCTCGTTTAAGCTTTAAAGCGCGCCCTAAAATAGAACCGGAGAGACGCATAAAGAGAAGGGAAGGAGGGCGTGCATTTAAAATAGTCTCCGCAGGGAGCCCGGACTTAAAAAGTGGCGGAATTAGCTGGTCGGACGTGAATGGAGGATTTTAGCGCCAGATTAGCCGTCTTCAAAAGGGCCGACAGTGACAACCCGTCCCCAAAGCGTGGCCTGTGATGGGAAACATGCAGATGCCGACCCGGAGCTACTTTGTTGGTTTTCCTGCGGCCTTAAATCTCTACAAACCGTGTTTGATGGCTTAGAGTTCGGGTTAGGGGGGTTAGGGGTTACCCAAATCCTAACCCTAACCCTAACCCTCACCCTCACCCCTAACCCTAACCCATCGCCTAACCCTAACCCAGCAAAGTTGCACAGCCTGAGTGAGGAATTTGACCGACACATTCCAAATGTGCCAAACGAGGTCGAATTTTCATTTTTTCGGCTGAACAGAAAGTCTCCTCGACGTCACCTGCGTGACAGAGACAGCTATCAAATGAAATGCCATCGACCTCACTGGGGGACATTTCTGACTCGATAGATCACGGGTTGGGGAAAGGCATCTTTTTCCGATGTGAAGCAATCGAGCAAGTTGACAGAGGAGCGTCGGGGCATCAATCAGCCACCCTGACAGGGCTGCCAACGTGACCCATTCACACGCGCAGTCCCACAGCGGGACGCAAAGCCGACAAAAGGCGCACACTTTGGAGCGGTTTGAAAGACAGACAATAGCTGCCGAACGAGTGTGCGTCGAGCCTCTTCAGTCAAAAGCCAGACCCGCCCGCCTCCACGGTGACGGCGGCCTGTTGATCTTTGTGTATTTTAATTGCGCTTTGTCGTTTTTTGCCCTTCCCCCGCCTTCCTGTTTTGCCCAGCGCGGGGTGGGGAAGCCAGGACCCAGGCCGAGCTCTGTTTCAAAGTCCTGCAGGAGACAGGCCGGGCCCCGGGGTGGAGAGGACTACCGATAACCGGAGGGCAGCTGGACTGATCACCGGAGCTGCCTCGGGGGTTGTATTCCAGCCGGGATCCGGAGGGAGGTGGAGGGAGGGGGAGGGGGGGGGGGGGGGGGGGGGGGTGGCGGGATGGCGTCTGGTTTTTCATTTGCCGTGCCCACTCTGACTGCAGAGCAGGCCGGGGGCGAGGCACACAGCTCTAAATTGCACCAAGGACGCTGCGGACCCGGCTCCCCCGGCTGTCTTTGATGAGATTCCTGCTCATCCCTCCGGTCGGGACGCTTCAGAAAAAAAAAACACTCGGACCACCAGATGTCCGGTGACGTCCGGAGCCCTCTGTATCCCTGCGCATTGTTGCTCCTGGCCCGGGGAGCTTTTTCCCTGATTGTACTGTAATTATCCCCCAGCGGACCTGGGGGGTGGGGGGGGGGGGGGGGGTGGGGGGGGGTATCATAATGCTATTCTGGGCCCCGGCCGCTCCTGCCAAACACACGCGCGCCTGTGCCAAAACCCGTAAGAGCAAAACACAGCCCGACAACGCCTCGTCCCCAGCAGCCCGGCTAGCTGCCTGCGCGACACGCTCCACCCTCGGATCGGCCCGCGTCCCCGGCTCGGAAACATATGCCGTTATTTACAGCGATCATGAGCGTCATTAAGCGGCCGCCATCAGTCAGCCGGCGCAGGAAGTAGCGGGGATCCCGCTTGCTCATTGGCTGGGGGACCTCGTTAAGGGGTTTTGATTGGTTTCCCGATGACCTCCCTGTGTATGGGAGCGTGTGTGTGTGTGTGTGTGTGTGTGTGTGTGTGTGTGTGTGTGCGTGTGTGTGTGTGTGCTGGCAGGGGTGACAGATAGGAACACAGCCGGACCAGCTGGCTGAAAATCACCGCAATCTGCTTCCTAGTTTAGCTGGCTCAACCACACACACACACACGCACATCGCACACGAACATTAGCGAAAGACTTAAGTACGTTCAATTATTTATTTAGAGTTTGTCGTGAGGCGAGAGCCGAGTGAGCGCTTGAAACTGTAAAAACAAAGCAAAACAAACGAAACATTCTGTTTCGTTCGCTCCACGCAGATCTGTTCGGTCAGATCGACAGTTCGAGCGGGAAAGTGGCGAGACGCGCTAGCTAGTAGCGCCCCGCCGCCCCGCTGCGAAACCGCCGCCACGTGTCCCTCTCTCTCTCTCTCTCTCTCTCTCTCTCTCTCTCTCTCTCTCTCTCTCTCTCTCTCCATCTCTTTCTCTCTCCCTCCCTCTCTTCCTTTCTCTCTCGCCGCAGAGAGGAGAAACGATTTGCGGGTCATTAAAATAATTTATTACAATTCTCGATATTCTCTTAATTAAAATTCACTTATCGCAGCCGGGGGACTCGAGAGCGGGGGCCATTAAGGAGACGGCTCTCTGGAGCGTGTACGTATAGGAGAGTGTGTGCGCCACGCACACACCTGGTCATGAGCGGCAGCATGTGGGCCCGTGAACCGCACTTTTAATCGCCGGCTCTTCTGATGAATCCCCTCCGCGAGGCGGGTTATTTACAGAAAATATTAAAGACTTGCCGCGGGACGGCCCCCGTCAGCGTTTTCACCCCTGGGCCGTAAACAAGCGCGCGTCCCTTTAATGAGAACGCAGGCGACTTCGCGCCGCCAAGAGCGATGCTAGCTAAGCTAGCTACGTCGAGAACAAATGGAGCAATAAACACCTCCGCAGGACACGGCTTCGGGGACCGTCCATTACCCCGCTCCTTTATTTGCTCGCATCATTTCTCAGCATTGTGTTGGTTTTTTTTCACTTATTTAATACGCCTCTTAATTGCGTATCGACGTACATATTCATCCGCCCCCGCCCCCCCTCGCCTGATTCGGTTTCTAATTGCAACGCCGGGGCTTTAATGTGTTTGTTGATCGGGGCCGCTCGATCGTAAAGGTTACTCCCGGGTTTCACGTTTTGCGCGAGTCGTGACGGCGTCTCCGCTCGCATCGGAACGGACGGGCCGGGGCGTGGAAAGAGGCCGATCGGGCGGCGGGGTGGAGGAACACCCAGCCGTTGCCCCCTGTTGCCTTTCGAGGACGATTACCGTCAAGACGTCTGAGACGGGGGGGGGGGGGGCTGATTGCGATCGATCCGATCGATGACGGACCCCGGGGGTGTGCGCGACGTCGGCGCCGCCCTGTGGTCGTCGAGGGCCGGAGCAGTTCAGACGAGTTCAGCGAGGACACTCGCACGCACACACACACACATGCACACACACACACACACACACGCACACGCACACAAGCAGACGTACTGTCGAAGCACCTTTTAATGCCTTGCTCATTCGTTTGAATAACAGGGTCCCTCAATCCATTTCGCACGCCTCCGATCCTGCAGCGAAGCTCTCGGGGTGCGATTCCTAGAGTCAGCGCATATTGCGCAATCGCGTTGCATTCCTGGGACATTTGCGGACGGCCGAATTTCTTGTGATTAGCGGGCAATACGTGCGACTGAACGACGCCCGGGCCTGGGGGTCACCTTGAAGGGGCAGGCGGCCCCCTCCAAAGTTTCCCCTCAGACAAATGCTCGCGCTGTATCACGTTCTTGTTCTTGTTCTGTCATTGCGCTGTAAGATAGACAGACGCAGGCGCAGCAACAGGCAGATGCCGCTTGCGCCCCGGTTCGTCACCAGGATACAATCCTCTCAAACGTGTGCCGAGGCGAACGAGACGAGCTGCGCGGAGGAGGCTCCGTTTCAAAGTGCCTCGTTCACTAATTCGAGCCCCTTCATTAATCCCCGGCGTCTCCTCCCCTGAATCATCACTCCCCCCGTCCCCCGTCCCCCCTCCCCGTCCACTCTTCGTCAGCACCATTGTCTGCGCCGACGCTGCGTCACAGGCTCTTCCTCCGCTCCGGCGCGGAGGCAGGGACGCCGCGGGCCCACGTTCGGGATCATAAAAGCCCCGAAAACGGGGTTTGTCAGAGATGACAGCTCAGCAGTGGGGGCAGAGACAGGGAGCCGGAATCCGACGCCCCCCCCACCCCCCCACCCCTTCTTCCCACAGAGACACACACACTTCCCCTGTGAACATTGCAGGGCTTGTGCACACCACTGTGGCCATGTGTCAGCTCCAGCTGCCTCCAGGCTCTCTGAGAGTTGTTTTTCTTTTTTTTGGGGGGGGAAGCGCCCGGGTTGCCAAGGACCTGGGCGCCCACTGTATTGTATCCTGGGCTACAGTTGCCATGGCGTCTGCATTGTTGCACTGCCGGCGGCCATGAATGTATGCGTGTTTCCCGCAGGGAGCCGTCCCGCAGAGGGCGGAGTCATTAGCTTAACGAGCAGCGCTCGGATGACACGCGCGCGCACGCACACACATCTAACAGACACCCAGAGGCCCGCGCACATCCGAAAATAGTCAGACGCTCACCCGCACACTGCTATGTTGTAATTACCACCTCTTTATTCCTGGCAACGCGACAAACACTTTGTTAACTTGAGCGTTTTGTGTTTTTCTCCGTGCCGATCCCGCACGCGCACTTGTGTGCGTGCGCGTGCGTGCGTGCGTGCGTGCGTGCGTGCGTGTGTGTGTGTGTGTGGACGCGAGGAATAAAGGGGGAGGGATTACCGTAGATGCGGCGTAAGACCTCGGTAATCTACTCTAACAAGCCCGGGGAGTTCAGATCCCTGTCAGCGCCCATGACTTAAACGTCCCTCAACCGAAAATAAACCCGAAAGCCGGTTTTAAGTGCGACCACCCCGAGACTACCCCCCCCCCTCCCCCATTTGTTTACTTATTAAAGACTCTTACCCCCCCCCCCGCCTGCCGCCCAGAATGAAATAATCCCACCTCTAATTCAATTTGCGGCTTTTGTTTACTTATTAAAGAGTCCAGAAACGTCAAGATCCCCCCCTCCTCCTCCTCTCGCCCCCCTTTCCCCCCCCTCGGAGAGCAAGCAATTAACCTGCCCGGCATTCATGCTGCAGCCTGGAGCCAGCCGAACTGCGTCGCAATTATTCTCCGACTCAGGGATCACCGGGAGGCGCCAACGCGCCCCCCCCCCCCCCCGCATCGGCGCGATAATGAGGAATTAGGATTATTAGGGGCAACGTTGACACTCGACGTCGCGGGGTGGGGGGGGGACGAGGGGAGCGTCAAGAGCGCTCAGATCTGTTTGCTCGTCTGATCGGCCGCTTCATCACTTGGCTTAATACCGCATTTAGTCGCTGCTGCTGCGTGTGCGTGCGTGTGTGTTTGCCGCTGGTGCAACGAGCCGTTTGCACAGTTCGGAGAAGAAGCAAAGAGAGGTTTCGACATGTTAATGTTGGGGTTGGGGTTAGGGATTAGGGTTGGGGTCAGGGTTAGGGTTATGGTTGGGGTTAGGGTTAGGGATTATGGTTAGGGTTAGGGGTTAGGGTTGTGGTTGGGGTTAGGGTTAGGGTTAGGGATTAGGGTTGGGGCTAGGGTTAGGGTTAGGGTTAGGGGTTAGGGTTATGCTTAGGGTTAGGGTTAGGGTTAGGGTTAGGGGTTAGGGTTATGGTTGGGGTTAGGGTTGTGGTTGGGGTTAGGGTTAGGGTTAGGATTAGGGGTTAGGGTTGGGGTTAGGGTTAAAACTATAACAAAAGACAAAACTGGAAGAGAATTCTTTTTTATTCCCCGGTTCTCGTTCACCAAACACAGAGGACCCGGGGCCATTTTGAACCGTGCCGCCCGAGCGTACAGTGGATCCGAGCAAACCCGGGGCCCAATCAAACTGTTTGGCCCTCTCGCCCCATACTTCGCGACTCTATCCTCAGGAGAGTGGCCGCCACGCCGGGTGATTAAGCGGCGGGACTTAAAGCTGCCTTTAATCAGGGACGCAACGGCCAGGGAGCATCTATCACTGCTGGGGGGGAGCACACGGAGAATGACAATGACGTGAATGAGGCCCCACAACAGAGCGTAGGGAATATGAATGAGCGCCGGCTACAGCTCGGCGTGTAAATGCTCGTTCGCGGGACACAAACAAACACTAAAACACCTGGCGCTCTCCTTACGTTACCAAATGTTTCCTTTCTGTCTCCCGGAGTCTCGAAACGACGTGACGGGCACTCGAGCTGCCGCCGCGTCGGCCCCCGGAGCTCCCATTAGCGGATGTAATTCCAGTTTAGAGCGTGTAAACAAGTCGAGTGACAGACGAGTGGCCGGCCAAGTGCGGCTGGCTCATCGAGGCGAGATTCTGATCGATCCGCGCCGGGTTTAATCTGACTCGGGGTCAAATTAAGCCCGGACAAGGGAGCAGATTTGATGTGGATGGATCAAAGCTGGAGAGGGAAACGTCTCAGTTAAAGGTATGAGAGACGGGCAGGACTTGGGTTTCCTGCAGCCGTCCGAAGTTATTTAAATCAGATGACAGCAGACAACAGGTGGTGGATGTGTCAGAGGACTGGAGGAGGAGGAGGGGGAGGAGGAATGGGAGGGGGAGGGGGAGGAGGAGGCGCCGGCTCAGTTTTCCCAAAGCCATAAAGTTTGATTACTCTCAGCCTGCACTTCCCAGACTGTAAGTCAGGCTCCAGAAAAAGGGGAGCCGGGCCCTGGGTGTGCTGCTGGAGGGGAGCCACATGGCAGGGAGCGCTGCCCATGCCTCAGCGACAATACAAGCGGGCAGTAAATCTCCGGCCCTCGCTCACTGTTTCACCTCCGTCAGGGAGGCCCGGCGAGTGGGAGGCCTCGGGGCTGGGGTGGGGGAGGCGGGGTCGTCATCGCCCGCTGTCAAAACAGGCGTCGGACGCTGATGTCGACGCTCCAGCGAGACACAAAACACTTTGATCCGAAAGGGCTGTCAAGCGGGACGAGAGATCCGGACCTGAAAAGCATCTCCGCGGCTCCTGGCCCCCGTCTCCGGGAGCCCGGAGGAGCGTCCCCGTCCGATCCGGAGGCGCGCGGGGTGCAGCCGAGGTTTCCGGAATATGATCTACTTGCTGATTATAAACCAAGGCCGAAGCGCCGGGCGACCGGGCCGCCGCTCCACTGAGCTCAGGGCTATACCCAGAGGCTGGCTGAGAATTACCATAGAGTCTGCACACACACACACACACACACACATAGATCCACTGAGTGATTAGACCCGCCCTGCATGTGAGCAGCAATTAACTGCAATCAGAGCCTTGTACTCCCCCCCTCCTCCCTCCTCCCTCCTTCTCTCTCTCTCTCTCTCTCTCTCTCTCTCACTTTGTCTTTCATCCCCATCACACTGTTCATCTCGGCGTCGGCCCCTTCCACTTGTTTCTCCTCAAAGCGTTGGCCAACCGGCTTGGTCCGGCTCTGCACGACTCTGTTAGCCACACGTCGCCGTCTTTTAATGACAGAGAGCAGGGGAGAGAGAGAGAGAGAGAGAGAGAGAGAGAGAGAGAGGCCGGCCAACAGCCTCCGAGCAGAGTCAGCTCATTAGCTCCTTTTGGTGTCTGACGGCGCAATAGAAGTTCACATGGCTAATCCGGGGGACGCGTTGACGCCATGGACGATCCGAGGAGCCGCGTCCCCGTTGCGGGGCGCTTAATGAATGAAAGCGGCCGGGTAACGAGCTCTGACACCTCGTGGTCGGGCAGTCTGCGCCCTCTCTCCCTCTCTCTCTCTCTCTCTCTCTCTCTCTCGCTCTCTCGCTCTGCCACATCAGATATCTGCAGCCGAGGAAGGCCAACGGAGTTGCATCACCTCGGTGGAGATTCCGTCGGAAAAGAGAGACTAGAGATGAGCCAACGTTGTGCGGCGGGCTCAAAATGAAGCTGAAGTACCGCTCTCCACGGCGTAGAATTTCAGATCCGCCCCGAAAATGTTCGCATTTAGGTCGGGCGGAGAGTCGAAGTTGCCTCCGGGTGTGACTGTGAGTGCCCTGTGACGGACCAGAGCCCCCGTCCACGGTGCGTTTGTCCTGCGTGAATGTATGGTTAACGGAGTCAATGAAGAGGCGAGGCAACCTGAACATCCGCATGCGGATTACGCACGGCTGCCTGAGAGATGAAGTCACACTCACTGCTCCCCCCCCTCCACCCGCCTCCCCCCACCATCTACTATCTAATAAAACATCAAACATGGAGACATCACAGGCCTTAATGAGAGCCGACACGGGGACTCGGTGTTTTCCTCGGCTCCCCGTTACCTGACTTGAAAAGGACTATCTTGTCGGCCTGAAATATTAAAAGAGCGTTCTCTCTTTTTTCTGCTGTCGCCTCCCCGACGCGTCCCGACTCCACCCCCTCCTCCGCGGCGGCCATGTCGCCCGGGGTCACCTCGGGGTCGGGGCCGCATTCCTTCAATCAGTCGGAACGGCCGGGCGGGTCCGCGACCCGCCGGTGAACTCGGAAACGAACGAACCGGGCTAATTAATCTCCTGCCGGACCGAGCCGGACGGCTCGTTCGTTCCTAGGTCATCCGTGAGTCCTCCTGCGGGCACTGAGAACACGTCGGTCTGGTAAAGAGCGGTAATGAGGGACCTCGGGGATCCCACATCTGCCAGAACCGTGCAGAAACAGGGGGGAAATCTACCTCCGGAGCCAGTGGAAGCCCTCCCGCGGTGTCAGTGCCTTCGAAACATGCTAAACCTCAGCGGCAGCATCCACCTGCTCTCCTCCATCCCCTCCATCACGAGCGGCTTCAAGCGCAAACACCCCCTCCGCTCCAAGAGCCCTCGACCCGGCCCTTCATCTGAAATCCTTCTGCGGGCCGCCCTCCCCAACCGTCCGACCCGCCCTCTTTCATTTTTTTATCGTTATCATTTCTTCTACAGCCCCCCCAAGTCCCTCCATCCTATCATCCACTCGACCTTTCAACCCTCGGCGCCTCGCTCTGCCCTCCGGCCATCTGTCTCCATTTCTCTGCATCCCACCCCCTCTCCCCCCCCTCCTTTCTTTTTCTTCCCCTATCCTCCGTGTTTTCTCAGCCCCCCCCCCCCGGTCCGTCTTTCCTCCGCAGCGCAGACACCGTTCCGGGGATCAGGAGTAAAAATAACGCCGCCGACAGTGGTTTTTATTACCAGGCCGAGGCGGAGGGGGGAGAAAAAAAGGTGTGAGGGGATGAGAACGGAGGAGCCCGGCGGCGGGGATGGTGGCTCTCTTGCGAGCGTGTATCGGAGATGACAGCGCGGGCAAATAAGAGGATGAAACAGCAAAACAGAAATGAAAAATCGGGAACAATGGAGCGACGGAGGGGAGAGGAGGAGGGGGGATGGAGAGAAGGAGGGAGGGAGGGAGAGAGGGAGGGAGGGAGGGAGGGAGGGAGAGGCAGCCAGAGGACAAGCCGGGGAGCAAATAGTTGCGAGAGCGAAAGGCCAGATTAAAAAGTGCCGGGATGAAACCGAAGCGGGCGGCCGACTGCGGATCCATAACCCGCTGAGCTGTGCGGACACATATAGAAAGACACGCATCCGTTTAGGCGTGCACATGTCCACCGGTCCCAGAGGCACTGAGCTCACACTGTCTGGCAGACACACACACACACACACACACACACACGCATACCAGGACAGCAGCCTCACAGTGGGAATGAGGGAACGTGTCCTTGTTACGTGCCGGGACACAATGAAGCCGACCATAATGGCACACTGAATATTGATATTACCAAAGCAGTGAATTAGTGGCTATTAATGATAGTCGAATCCCAGTCCAAGATTGAGAGTCTCTCTGTGTGGAATTTGCATGTTTTTCTCCAGGACACTTTGGTCCATAAACATGCATGTGTGGGCCCATCGGAGGCTCCAAGCCACCAAGCTGTTCAGGTACAAAGGAAAGGAATGAAGACGCGGCGACTGCCGGGGATCCGTCTCAGGACGGGGGGAGGGGGGGGATGAAGAGCGAGGCCGGCACGGGGAATATGACAGTGATGGGGTATGGGGACCAGGGGGACAGACC
Organism: Karalla daura; assembly: GCA_029224185.1. NCBI lineage: Eukaryota > Metazoa > Chordata > Actinopteri > Chaetodontiformes > Leiognathidae > Karalla > Karalla daura. Next base: position 1,712,187 of record CM055211.1, on the reverse strand, counting down.
GAACGCCTGTGAGACGCCTCCGATGAGCACTCGGACACTTTGAAAATTGACAATGAGATGCCGCCCAGACCGGGAGAACACCCCTGTAACATCCTCCCTTCTCTCCATTCTCCATCCACTCCATGTATATGGATAAGCACGCACGCTCCATCTTCAGATACACTCCTTGTATACAAAATATACTCCTTTTTCCACCCAAGCGCCCACACACACACACACACACACACACACACACACACACACGCACGCAGAGAGACTTCATACATTCCAAGAGATGTCGAGGACGAGGAAGCCGCAGACCGAAAGCGATATCACTCTTTTAAATTATACCTGCCCTCCTCCCCCCCTACCCCTCCCCCCTTTTTTTTCTGTATCTCCAACCCCATCTCCCTCTGTTTTGCATTCATTTATTTAACTTAACTTGTTGTTTCCACGCGGGGTCCGCAGCACCGAGTGAGTAATCTGAAGGGGTTCGCTCTCTCTCTTGCAATGCCAACCAGGGCCCGGGCGAGGAGTCCTGCGGGCCTGCACGCAAGTTCAGCCGCCGTCAGGGGAGGCTCATTTGCATTCGTCACTCGGGCTCGGGATTTTTTTTTTTCCTTTTTTCTTATTTGTCCATGTTCTGCCGTCTCGGGTGATGAATGGGGGAGGACAGCGTTTGAAACCGGTCCAGTATACGGCGCTTAAAACGGAAAAGAGAGAGGGAGGAGGGGGTGGGGGTGGGGGTGGGGGGGTTGGGGGGGGGTGTGCTCTTTAATAGAACAGGGATCCCCTCCCCGATGTCGTGAGAGCACTTGGAATGGCGACCGATGTGCCGCGTTCGCCCCTGGAGGAGGAGGCCGCCTGGAGGAGGAGGAGGAGGAGGAGGAGGAGGAGGAGGCCCTCCCGGCTCGACACGGGGGCCGGTTTCAAAACAAAAAAGCAAAATAAAAAACTTCATAGTCCGAGATGAATCGGCCGTAAACGTCCTCGCTCCGAGGTCTGGAACTCAGATCGGTCCTCACGACAATAGCTGTGCTAGAGCACTCAAAACAGCCCCCCCCCCCCCCCCCCCCCCCCTCACCACTCTCTCTCTCTCTCTCTCACACACACACACACACACACACGCACACGCACACGCACACGGAAGGATCAAAGTGGAGATGATCTGATTCCTCCATCATACGTGTCTGACGGTGCTGGCCTTGTACCTCTCTTTCAGCCTGCGCGTGAGAGCGAGCGAGAGAGAGAGAGAGAGAGAGATTTATCGGTGCACGTGTGCGTGTGCCTTAAAAATGATTGCTCCAGGATTTCAACACTTCTACCCATTGATCTGACTCACTGACGTAGAGGCCCCGGCGTTTTTTTGTTTTTTTTCTTCCAGAGGACGCGTTCACGTTGAAGTGCTAGCACCTGCCGCCTCCTCCGTCGCTCGTCTGCTTCGGGAGGTCGACCGGAAAGGAGCAGAAGTCGGCGCTCCGACGAGTTGCGATTCCCGGCTCATCTCGACCCGGGCGGTCGACTGATCCCGAGCCCGGCGTGAGTGGAGGCGTTGGCATTCAGATCTGGCCTCGGATCTGCTCCCCGGTGACACACGCGGCCGCCTGGTAATGAGGCCGCCATGCAAATCTGCACGCGGAGGAGTTTCTCCTTCTGTGTGCGTGTGCGTGAGTTGATGGTTTGAGCCCTGTGTGACTCCGGCTGATCGATCGGCCCATTTCCATGAGAACGGGGAACCAACCTGATTCTGCAGCACGGCCTGACACGACTTCTCCTAACCCAGAAATGTGTGTGTGTGTGTGTGTGTGTGTGTGTGTGTGTGTGTGTGTGATTGAGCAGGGAGGAGGTTCCTCTGGGATGCTCCGCTGCCAGACTCATTACAACATCCACACGCAGCCCTCTCCTCCGCCACCACCACCTCCTCCTCCTCCTCCTCCTCCCCCTTCCTCTGGTCTGTAGTGACCCAGAAACTTCATATGGGTCAAATCATACACTGAACCCTCGGCTCCCTCCTGACTGACAGAGAAAGAGAGCGTCCTCACGCCGTCATTCATCTCAGCGCCGCCGCCACCCATCCTCCGCCTCCCCGGAGAAAACAACAGCTGCCTTTCCTCTCCGCTATCACTCTTGTTTTCTTGTTCTCGCGCTCTCTCTCCCGTTCCCTCGCTCTGTTTCGGTATCAAAACAAACCTTTCTTTCACACACACACACACGCAGAGACTCAAATCTCCCATGAACAGGCAGATCTGTTCCCACACATTCATCTTCATTGCCAGCAGCTCATGCAGTCTCTCCGAGGACGCCTCCAGAGCCAGCGGCTGCCTCTGCTGCCATCTCCTGTCCGCGAACGCTCACTCCCTCAGAGCGCGATGTCATGTCGTCCACAGCGGGTGTACGCCTCTACTCCAGTTTCAAAGAAGATGGATTTGCACGCATATATCTGTCTGCATCTCGAACTGTTTCGAGGCTGCTGAACCGGAGGCCTCTCTCAGCGTTGGATCGAAACGCCACAACCACCCGGGCGCGAGGCGGATCTCCTGATATCACGCGAGCAAAGGTGTGCGTGTGCGTCGTCAGGCGTGACTGGCGCCGGTTCAGTCCTTCCGGACTGGGGGGACTGGTGCCACCTGCTGCTCAGGCGCTCTCCGAGCTTTCAGAAGGCGCGCTCATTTGCACGTCCCCCTCCCTGCTAATACACGGAAGAGCCGGTTGGTTTAATTACCTCCGTCTTTGTGTCGCCCTTGGCTGCCGGAGTAAACAGGGAAACAGAAGGAGAATGTAATGCTAAGTGAAGGCCGCTAAGGATAGCAGGCCCCCTCCCCTCCTCTCCCTCCCCCCCACAACAGACTCGCCCTGCTGTGCTGCTGACAGGTGAGGCGAAGATTTAAAACTCGCAGGCCCTGAAACAGCGCAACAGGGACAACTTAATTCCCCGGCTGTTAATTGATGGCCTCGCGTGTGCGTGCGTGCGTGTGTGTGTGTGTGTGTGTGTGTGTGTGTGTGTGTGTCATTTAAGAGATGCACTGGGTGACGTGCGTGCCAAGGCGGGGGACGGCGGGCAGTAGAAACAAGCGGCGAGATAAATGCAGATTCGACATCTGAAGATAAAAGAAGCCGGAGAAAGTTCCCCCCGCTGTGGAAGACTGGGGGTGTAAACGGGGAAAACTAAGATGAAAGAAGAGCGAGATTCACGGACAAAGAGTGGGAGAGAGATAGAGAGAGGGAGAGGGAGAGAGAGAGAGAGAGAGAGAGAGAGAGAGAGATGGACGTCAGAGCTACGTCTCTGGCAGGAGGCAGCAGCCGCCCCCGGGGGCCGGAGCAGGATGAAACGGATTATCAGGTGAGAAATGTGAAGGAGAGGAAGGGTCAAGACGAGTGAAGGGAGAGAGAGAGAGGGAGAAGGGAGGTGAGGCTGAGAGGAGGGAGTGACATGAAGTGATACTGCAAGAAAACAACCATCCTCATCCTCGCAGTTCTCCCGTTGTTTCTCCCATTCCTCACGAGTCGGCCTAGATTTTTGTAGTTAACAGGGTCCATTACATTTTGTCGCAAAGTAAAAGCAATGTTTCCGAAATGTAAATGAGTTACGATTGCTGCTTGCCATTGAAAGGTGTTCTCAAGCGGCCTGTAGGCCTTAACACCATATGAGAATAAACTCTCGAGTTCTAGTTCTAGTTCTAGTTCAAGACCTCACATCGAGGAAGATGGAACCACGGACTGCATATAAATGAAAAGTTCACATTTTATATATATAAATACTGTTTACGTCATAAAATCAATATGTTCGTACTGTAAAAGTACAAGTTCTCCGCTTTCGAGCAATATAGTGGCCACATTTAAGAGAAGCAGAAACAGAAATCCGCTACGGCAGCAACCACCACGAGGCACCACCATGGATCTGATCAACTGGTCTTTCAATGCGACTGACACGGGGGCCTGGCTGTCCTGAGCAGCACTGGATGATCATCTCCCCTGGAGAACATGGTGGCGTGACTCTCCTGCATCCCCTCTCTCCCACCTCCAAAGACCATGGCGGACCGTTGTCTGCCTGGGACCCGATCGAGGCCGTCTCCATGGCTACCTGCTGTGTTATCGCTACGTCATCCTGCGGGCCGAGGCACAAGATTGGGAGGCAGCGGAACCACTCTCATGCCACACAGGCTCACACACATTCGCTCCCTACTCCCCCTCCTTGTTGCAAGTCATGTTTCTTACGTCTGTGCTCCCCCTTAAGTCTGGCAATGTATCTCGATTCCTTTGTAGGTCTTGAATATGCAAAGAAATGGACAATTAAAGCTATCTATCCGTCTATTTCACCATCCATCTGTCTCTATGTCCCGACCGAAGGCCTTCCTTGCAACCCTGCTTTTCCTGGGCGAACCCACTACTTCGCATATATCACACGCCGGGGTCCTGAGGCTGCAGGGACGCCTGGGCCCAACCTGCGTGTCTGCTCCAATCAGGATTAGCATCCAGATGTCTGGGCCCGGGCAAGGAATGATGGGTAATAGTGAGGCGGATCCAGAGCTGCGGGGCACGATAACAAGGCTGACGCGTCCGTGCCCGCACACACGGACAAATGAGGCAGACACACACACACACACACACACACACACACACAAACAGTCCCAGTTTCCCACACCTAGTGAAAGGTTGTCAATGTTGATGAATTCTACCATTTTAAAACCAATCTACAAAAGAACACAGCGCCACCCGCGGCTACACACACACTCAAACACACACACATACACACATACACACAGCCTGTAGGAGGGATAAATCAAGTGCGCAACATGTCATCGGCTGCATTCTTTTGTGCTGCCGGAGGTGGGAGGGGGGGGATTTATTTGACCAAATTGCCAATCACACTGAATAACACAAACGCCAAGGTAAAGCTGTCTCTGTGTATCTGGTGTGTGAGAAACAGAAACAGATAGGATGAGAGGACAACAAAAGCAAACTGCGGCTTGGGGAACCAAGGGTAACTTCCCTGAATGTATGCAGAACGTTTATAGCCCTTGCACACACACACACACACACACACACACACACACACACACACACAGACTCAATTCAGGATGCACAACTTGACGTTTCTCAGTGCAGACGTTAGGATGCAGGGATAGACGATAGCTCACACTGTATGGCATGTTAACTATCTGCAGTGGCCCAGAGACAGACAGCTGGATTTAGCTGCTGACAGGGGGTCCACTCATAATGTGAGTAACAACCTGGGTGGTAAAACATGACACAGGCCAGCGGACTCCAGAGGGGGAGGAGGAGGAGGAGGAGGAGGAGGAGGTGGACACAGCGAGAAAAAGCAGAGAGAAAGTTGTCTGGAAGGACCGGGGAGAGGAGCTGTTTGAAAGCTGAGGAAGAGGAAAGGTGGAAAAAGGGGGGGTGTGATTGAAAGAGAAGTAGAGAGAGAGAGAGAGAGAGAGAGAGAGAGAGAGAGAGGAGAGAGAGGGAGGGTTGGGGCAGGGCAGCCTACCAAAGTAGGCTATCTGACACCGCGCACCAGTCGGACCAGCTGACCGCTATTTCCAGCATGAGTTGACCCACCAGCTGTACCGCGGGGGAGTGGGCGAGAGACACACGGACACAGGAGAAAGTGCGTGTTTGTGTGTGAGATAGATAGATAGATAGATAGATGGATAGAGAGAGAGTGAGAGAGAGAGGGAGGGAGAGAGAGAGGGAGGGAGAGAGAGAGGGAGGTGGGGGGCTTTATTTATTCATCTGAGCTTTATTGAAGGGGGCAGGTCAGTCAAGGGAAACAGTTCTTCACGCACACAGGCAGACCTGCTGAGGAGGAGGAGGGGTTGAGGGGGGGGGGGGGGGGGTGCGTGGCGGCACGCTACCTGTCCCCGGCTGTGTTTGCATGAATAAAAAGCTCGACCCCCCCCCGCCGTCCATCTGTCCATCTCCTCCAGGTCAGCCGAGCGCTATGACAGGAAGGGGGGCCCTGGCGGCCTGCGTCCCCGCTGCACGCCCGTCACGCTCGCACAAACAGCGCTCACACCCGCCCAACTCTTCTAGCTCCTTAGGTCCGACCGGGTGACAAGTTAGCGAAGGAGCGACTTCGCTAACCCCCGATGTCAGAAAACGCCGGGCCTCGGCCGGGAGAGGTCCCGGTCCCGGGCCCGGGGGTTAAATAGCAGTCGAGGCGATGTGGATGGACGGAGCCGAAGTGGTAACACAACATGAGGCACAAATAGCCAGCGGCAACGTGCCCGACTCCTCACAGGGAGAGGCCAGCCTCCGCGTGGTGCGGGTGGCCGCGTGCATCCATTTCTTCTATTTCCGCCTGCGATTCGTTCCACAGGGGACGACTGCGCTTTTGAAGTGGTAAACGGCGCTGTTTTATATACAGCACGCCCGCTCATCACGGGCGCCCTGGAAGTGGCTTCCTCGGCTCACGCCCCCGCGTCAGCTCCCTCCACAAAGTTTCAGGTGTGACAAGAGGAAGAAGAGCTCGGAATCAGCGGAAAATAGGAGCCACCCATTCGTCTCAACCGCTCGACGCGGACACCCTTGAAGCACACTTGACCAGCAAGCGTCAAGCCAAGGTCGCCGCCATCAGCTGTTTTGAGATTTGAGAGCGGCGTCGACTTCCTCTTTGCGCGTCCGCGGGGAAGCGCAGTTCGAATTCGCAAGCCCCGACGTGACGGCAGGAAGGCCGGGCTCGCACCTGCAACTTCAAGAGTTGCGCCCCAGAAGCGATCCAACGCGGTCAGATCTGAGATGGACGCCTTGATTTCGACCCATCTGCCGCTAGCTTATCTCCCATCCAGCTGCTTCCTGGCACCGTGGAAAAGTGTGATCCCAGAGCATCCTCTGCACAGAGGTCACGCACACAACCATATGGGCTCTCTCAGGTGTAGAGCAACTCGAACACACACACACGCACACACACACACACACAGACGAGGTCAGCTTTGATCTCCTACCCGATCGACACTTGATGATCTCTCCAAACTCGTCCTCCACCGGCTCGTCACAATAGTCCTCGGGGCGCACACCCTCCGCCATCGATTTGCAGCTGTGTGTGTGTGTGTGTGTGCGTGTGGGAGGGTGTGGGACAGGTTAAATCCACCAGGAGGAGGCGAAGGAGCCCAAAGCACTAATCCAGAAGTGTCCGGTCAGAGGCAGGGAGCGCGGTGTGGACTGCAGCTCTGGTGGAGAGGAGGTGGAGGACGGGGAGAGCTGTCAGGCAGGACAGACGGAGCGGAGCAGGTGTGTGTGTGAGGGTAAAGGGACGGGAGGAGCGGGGTGGGGCGGCGTGGGGCGGCGGGGGCTGTGTGGGAGCATTCCCATCTCTAAATAGTAGGACGCCGGGAGTGAGGCGGGACGCGGACGCCGTGCGTAAAACCTGACACCTCCGGACGCGCAGCCACATCACCGGGGCCCTGTGGTGTGATGTCAGCTGCAGAATATCAAGCAGACACGGTGCCAGGTTTGACCTGGGGATCAGCTGACAGGCCCCAACCAATGTGGACGCATGTCTATTGACGCATCTTGGTCGCACACACACACACACACGCAAACAACTTGGACGTGAGCAGTGGTTTAGTGGGTTACTGCGCGCTTTGATGTGCAGGGATGTGGGTCACAGAGTTTGGGGCGGCATGGAAACATGTCCAGACCTCAAGGCTGTGAGACTAAGAGGTGTCGGGGAGGTGCATTGTGCGTCCATGGCGCGGCCTTGCTAATATTAGATGTGCGGATAAACCGATACGCCCACTTTGGATTTCCAAGTTGCTATTGCTGGACGTCGACGGAGCCAGCCAGGGGGCGGCAGCTCTCGCCCTCTCTCTCTCTCTCTCTCTCTCTCTCTCTCTCTGCCCCCGGGTCTGACAAACAGAAACAAACAGGAGGCCGGGAGAGAGAGGGAGAGTTGTTCCAAAAACAGACGCCCAGGCACCCCGGACCTGCCGCTGCTGCTGCTGTCTGGACTGGGAGTGTGTGGGTGGCCTGGAGTCACAGCTGTGATGTCACGGTGGGAAAACACTATCGAGATGATCCATCGTCTGAATATGTCACGGGGGCCTTTCGAAAACGACATTCAGTCTGGTTTAAAATAGAACACTTGAGCGTTGAGATAAAGTGGGATGAAGCGCTTCCAACTTCCGAGGCAGCCTGACAGTGACTTTAATTGACTCCACTCCCTCCCATCGATCCGGCCGAATATGAGACGTCTTTCAGTAGGCCAGGTGTGGATGGAGAGCGAGGCATTGATACAGGACCTGGCCGGGTGTTCCAGGCTTTAATAAGAGCCCATCGTGTCAGTGTAACGTCTCTGTGCTGTTACTGAAGCAGGCACAGGCAGAAAAGCTACAAAGGAGATGCTGTTTCATTATAAACACCAAATCTATGGAAAAATCACATGTTTTCAGTCATCATTGTGGAGCTGATGGTACGGCAGAGTTAGATGGAGTTGCACCTGAATTTCTAGCTCATCTTTAATGGTTTTATAGGTCTTCCTGGCAGGGTGTGGTTGGTGTGTGTGTGTGTGTGTGTGTGTGTGCGGGACTGGTTTGAGGTGACGGAGGCGGGCTCCGGCCAGCAGGGGGCAGTGCGGGTCCAGGGTTGGAAGGCACAGCTCTGGGCTCCGTGCTCCAAACTAGGCCAGCGAGTCTTGGAAAGATGTTTTCTGAAAGACCTCTCCCGCGGGGCTCGGTAAACAGCAGAAAAGGAGCTGCGGTTGATTCTAAAAAAAAAAATTAAGAGAAGGAGGCTAAATGGAGCGCGAGAGGCCGAGATGATCCGGCGGGGTGTTATTGTCAGATCACTCGGAGGGCCCCCCGCGACTGCGTAAAAGTGTGAAGCGGCGCAGATGCGGAGCGTGGCTGAGGGCTGATCCAGCCCTGACGGGCCGCGCCGCTCCCCTGACCCCGACCCGCCACCCTGCAGGCTGCGGGCCCACCGACAACCAACAATCCTGGACCGCACAACTGCTGACAGGGACGCGACGACGGCACGGCAGGTGATGTTACAGGTGATGTTACGACCCTATCAGATGTCCCTCTCAATGTTCCCTGCCTGCCACAGACACAATCATAAAGCGGTTTTCCTCTTCAACAGCCCGAATGTAAAATTGCAGGGCCAAACGTCAGAATCATGTTTGTGTATACTCTTATTCATTCTCTCCCTCTCTCTCCGTCTCTGGGGACGTTGATTGTTGTTTTGGTCAAGTGCTCTTCCCCCCCCCCCCCCACACCCCTCATGTTGTTAATTGGCGCCGACCCCTAATTGGCAGGAGGAGTGTTTTCCAAGAGGCGGCCTCGAGAGCAGGCTGGCCGAGAAGCTGGCAGCAGACGCGGTAATCTCTCATGTGTTCGCTCAGATAATGAGGGGGAGAGAGGAGCCCTCCTCCTGGAGGAACCTGGGTTCCTCTGGATCGACGCAGGATGTGTTTATGTAACGCCCGGTGCTGTTCGCCGGGCTGACTCAGAGCGTCCGGGGCCGGCGAGGACGTGGAAGTCTCTCGGAGGGAGCGGGAAGGAGCCTCTTGTTTTGTGTCCCTCTGGTCGTGCTGGCCTAGTTCAGAGGCGGCACACGGAGCTCATGCAGCCGGGTGCCACGGTTGCTTACTGCGACGCGGGCGGAGATGTCGACAGAGGTTTTGCTCACCTCCCGTGGTTCCTGTGGAGCCCCACCAGCGATCTCCGTCACTTACCCGATGCGCTTTTACCCATTCTGTGCCTCAGCAAAACCTGGGAGGAAGCGGTGGAAACGCAACAACGGCCCGTGCAATTTTGCTGCATGGGGCCCAGATCGTCTCCGCTCCGGTTAGATCACACAGAAGGTGAAGTAAACATTTTAGAGACCGCTCAGAGAAAGAAAGAAAGAAAGAAAGAAAGGAAGCGACAACAAAATGAGACACACACGCGGGCTGTTTTGTTCCGTGTTTTAATGTGCCAACGTACAAAGAGATAAATGCTGATTACTGACATCTCTACAACGGCATCTAAAACATGCCAACACACATGCACACTCGCTCCTCTCCCTCTCTCTCTCTCTCTCTCTCTCTCTCTCTCTCTCTCTCTCTCTCTTCACTCTCACGCACACGCCCAAGTCCCCGCGCGCTTCTCCCCGGTCCACGGGAGACGGCGCGAAAGACGAGGGCTGCGTCTGGCCGGGCGAGCCTCCACGTCTCATCGGTAAGCCGGGAAGCAAATAAACGCTAATGGGGCTACGGGGGCAGCAGACCTGGGGTAAAACATACGAGAGCGGGGGGGTTGGGGGGTTGGGGGGAGGGGGGGGGGGGGGTGATGATGTTACCTCTGGCGGGGGCCTGACGCAAACGATCCAGCCGCTTCATTAAGGATCAAAGCGTGTGGGTCGTTTCCGCAACTGGTGTGGTCCAGGGCATTGGTTCCCACTTTTGGGTCGCGGGCCCATTATGGATGGATCGCGGACAGCCGGGCACAGAAAAGTAAACAATCTGATGTTGGACATTTTGGTCTTTTATTTTGAAAAAATAAGTCATTTCGAAAAGCAGTCGGAGTCAGAATTTGTCCCCGAGGCGCGGTAACCATGGCAACTGCAGTTTGATCGACGCTCCCCTCAAGCCTGCGAGGAGTTGGGGTACTCGAGGTGTGGATTTTCATGCATTGAGGACGGTGAGGGCCGGAGCCCCCAGTGTGTGTTGTACGCGGTGGAGCGCTGGCAAACGAGAGCATTCATTCTCTCTCTCTCTCACTTTCGCGAAGGTGGGTCGCGACTGAGCGGCCATGGGAGAATGTGGGCCCCGGGGGGAGAGACCCAGTTGAGGGACCCCTGGTCCAGATCCCGACCCCTACCCCTCTCAACGAGGAGATGGAAACGCGTCTTGGAGTCAGGCGTTTGCTCTCTGCGCTACGGGTTTGCATATGTGGCGTGTGCATGCGTGGCGGCTGATGAAAGCTGCATGCAAGCGCCCCACCCCCCGTCCCCCCCCCCGCATCCCCCACCCACCCCCCCACTCGGCGCCACAACGAGACCTGCCGCCGATGTTTCCTCCCGTGATTCTGTTTTCCCCCGTTTCCGATATTAAAAAGCTGCTCATTGAGTCCTTAATTTCCACAGAAGAGGTGGGGGGGGTGGAGTGGAGAGAGATTGCTGCATATTTTAACTCAGGTCTGTTCCAGCGTTGGGGCCTCAGGCTCTTTTTGTCTTCTAACACCACCAAAGCACAGAGACATTTCTAGGTAGCAAGAACACCCTCACTAAGCTTAAATACAGTAGCGGCCACATCAGGTATCGCACCGGCAGAGGCCGTGAATCCCAATCAGGACCTTCTCGTAGTAGTTCTGGGACTTTTTTCTCTCTTTTTTTTGTCTCTTATATATATCTTTTCATATGACGAACCGCCACCCGCAGTGACACTAGTTTGTGCACCCAGGCCCCCAGCGTGTGTGTGTGTGCGTGTGTGTGCGTGTTTGGGAATGTATCGAGCGATCCATGGAACAAACTGATGCGTAGAGCTTTTGGAGAATCTGAGAGGAGCATGAGCCTGCACTTTGAGTCCGTTTTTTTTTTTCGTGTTTTCGGCCAGCCAAGAGTCGGCGCGCTGTCACATTTCGCGGGAAACGTGTCGGAAGGGACGTACGCACGCTTGTTCTAATGCCCCCCCCCCCACCACCTCCTTTAGAGCCACTTGAATCTCCACTTGGGCCGACGGAGAAAATAAACAGGCTTTTGTCACGACGGAGGCGGGAATAGATTCATCACCCGCTTCGCCGCCCCCCCCCCCAAAAAAAACTGGAATTTAAAATCGGCGTTTGAATTGCAGCGGATCCCGAGCCGCCACCCAAACAATGAGCGGGGAGGCGGAGGAGGAGGCGGAGGAGGAGGAGGAGGAGGCGGAGGAGGGAGGAGGAGGAGGAGGAGGAGGAGGAGGAGGTGGTGCGCGGGGGGGCAGAGGGAAATGAGATAAACAGCCCTCCAATTCAAATCAGTCCCTTTGAGACTTGAAAGCAGGTGGCGGTGCGCTGATATAAGCTACGGTCCTACGGTGTGTGTGTGTGTGTGTGTGTGTGTGCGTGTGTGTCCACCCCCCCCCCCGAATCAATTAATACCGATATTTCACACTTTGCGCTCCTCCCATGCCGACAGGTGCCGTAAGCTGGACTCCTCTGCATCGACCCGTCCCGGGGGGACCCGAGGGGGGGGGGCTGATGGTGCTTGTGACGGTCGGGTAAAACAGAAAGCGGTCCTCCGACAGAACGTTTTCCAGGCAAAAAAATGTTGTTTTTTCTACGGGATTTATGCATTCGGTTCTTCTCCCCCTTCTCTCACTCCACAATAAACCTCTTTACGTTTGTAAATCAACGTTCGCGCGCATCAAAGTGGATTCTGTGCATCCGTGAGGTTTCCGGGCCTACGCCTGGGGCCGTCTGAGCCACAGCAGGTACAGATGGAGCGTCTCGAGGCTCAGTGTCTGCCCCCCCCCCCCCGGTCCTTTCTACCCATCTACCGTCTTCCTCCAGGTGGTCTTATACACACACACACATCATTTCACTTTCCGCCCTGGACGCATCATTCTCATACGTTCAAACCCACCTTCATGAACCCCCACCCCTACACACACACACACACACACAGCACAAACAGGAACCCTTTAATACAGTGGCCGTGTTGTATCATGCGGAGGGCCAACACCACCTGCCGCCCGGGCCTCGCTTCCCCGTGCACGTTCCTGTTGTTTGCACTTGCTCGTGGAAACTCCTCATCCCCCAGTCGGAGGTGGGTTGACGGGAGGGGGGGTGGGGGGGGGCGAGCAGGGCCCGAGGAGGAAGGATGCTCTGGACGTCGCGGTGTCAAGACGGGCGGATCGAAACGTAGCGGCGCCTCGGAGGCCGTCTCGCACCTCCGGCCGCGGCTAATCGATCGTGACAGCCGCGCGGTCGCCGCGGCAACAGACAGGTGGGTCGATCGCGGAATATCGAGCCGGCCGTCTCCGCTTTGCCGCCGCCCCGCCCCCCCCCCGCCTGATCTGCTCCGTCTTGTGAGAAGTTATGGAGCGCGGCCGATCCTCCTCCTCCGCCGTCGCCCTCGTGAAAGTCTGGCGGCCCCGGGGAGAGAGGCCGGCCGAGCAGAAAACGCAACGGGGAGGGGGGCCGACTGCGGCAAATGCGGCCCGGAGCTGAAACACATGGCGTTTCCCACCTAACACGGTCGATTCATCACCGCTGACGTGATGAGGGGCGTTGTTTCTTTTGTCGTTTTTTGTTGGTCTTGCAGCGGAATTCACAGGAAGGGGAGGGGTGGAGCCGCCCGCCCTTTACAAGTCTCGGAATGAACTCGTAATGAGACCTCATTCCCACCCCTCCGAACCCAACCCTCCCCGGGGGGTCGACCCGGCGGCGTACGGGCCGTACAGTTCGCCCGCCCTTGGATCGCTGTCGACTGAGGCACGAAAAAAGAAATCCCCCCGGAAACGCCAGCCTCACCCCCTGGTTTTCCCCGGGGGGCGGGGGGCTTTCTGGCGGAAACAGTTATTGGCTCAAATCCGGCGTGCGGCATTCCTCACAGTTCCTGGGAGTGGAGCCGCGAAAAGCAAAAGCCCAACCCCAAACCCCCCCCCGCCTCGTCCCGCGGGTCCCCCTCTCTCCGGGGCGCGGGAAGGCAGAGGGTCCCCAGGCGCGCTCAGTAATACTCCTCGTAGCTCTTGGGGTTGAGGCAGTAGAGGATCCCGCCGCCGAACGAGAAGATGGTGCCGCCCCAGGCCAGGCCGTAGCCCCAGTTGAAACTCGTGGTAGATCCGCAGGTTGATGCTCTCGATGAACTTGATGGGGTAGAGCACCAAGCTGCAGGCCTGCAGGACCACTGGGGGGGGGGAGGGAAGGCACACGGTGAGCACAGCGAAAGCATCGCCAGACTGTACAATGAACATCAGTGGATTTGACCGAAATGCGCTAATGTGCGTGATCGGCTCCCAGCGCCTCGCTCTCCGGTCCGGGCGCCAGGTTTTTGGGAAGGTGGCTCTCCTGTCCGCGTCGCCATAGAAACCTGCTCCGTATCGATTGCGCTGAGGTGAACTACTACTAAACTCATTTTAGACGGGTCGCAATCGGAATCTACATTTGGCCATCGCCGATATAGGAGGAGGCGGAAGGCCCCGACAATCTCCACCCGCTCCGTGTATTTAGCAAGTCTGAGACAATGCAAATGCTGTGCTTCAAACGGATTCGTAACGGCGTGGCTAACCAGTTGGGGGGGGGGGGCTGCCACTGGGGTGAAAGTGTCGAGCGCAGCTTTGATAGCGGAATCGGACACATGTTTCCGACGCACGGCTTCATTCCGTGGGGTTCGAGGGGTCTGGTCACCTTGTTTTGTCCTGTTTTTCGTCTGACACGAAACGGCTTCGAAACGCCGGAGAGGCGGCAGGGACGGACGCCGACCGGGACCCCACGATGGGGCGTCCTCGGGCGGGGCGGGGGTGAGCGAAGGCCGGGCCACGCACGAGCAGAGGAGGGACGGAGGACGGGGGGGGAGCGCGGCAGAAGGTGCGGCGTCGGACCGAGGGGGTCAGAGGAGGGACGAGGGAGGCGGAGAGAAGGGGAGCGGGGGAGAGAGACGGATGGCAGCGGAACAAAGGGAGGGGGGTGGGGGGGGGGGGGGGCACACATCAATCGTCGCCCCTTCAAAGGGAATCCGTCTCGAGGGAACGTAAACAAGCCTGGCACTTTCGCCGACAGAACGGCGAACACGTGACGTCCCAAAAAAACGCGCAAATATCAACACGGACGTGGTGGGAAAACGAGCCTCGAAGAGGCGCTGGGCTGCGTTTGATCTCGCAGTCGCTTTCCAGTCCGGCAGAAACTCTCTGAAAGCTTCACTTAAAGCGGCTGCTCGCGCTTCGTCGCGAGGGAAACGCTGCGGCAGCTCCCGTTTCCCGCGTCCCCCCCCGCGTTAAGAATTCGCGGACTGCCGGCCGCTCGCTGCTTTCGGGCTGACGCGCCGCTCGACCCTTTCAGTCCGGAGGGATCGACTGTTGTTTCATCAAAAGCCGGACGTCTTTTTTTTGGAGAGCGGAAAAAGTCCCCCCTGAAGTCAGAGTGACCGCGCAGGCAAGGTGTTTGTTTTCCGTCCCCGAAAAGCCCCGATTTGATGCTCCGGAGACAATCTCGAGAGTTGAGAACTCGTTCGACACCTCGGGTCCAATAGCTCAAGATCCAGGGCTTTTTCACAGACTAAGCAAGAAGCAGAGTTTGCTCGATCAAGGGCTGGAAGCTGGTTTTTTGGGGGGGGGGGATTGTGATCTCTGTCGTTTTGGCCCCTGGAGCCGGAGCGTCCTCGACGGGGGCTGCCGGGGGGGAGCGGTTCGAGAGCGTCACGTCCCGCGACACACGTTATGGCGCTGTCCCCCCCCCCCCCCCCCACATCGTTAGCGGGAGACGCGAGCGACCGCAGCTAGCAGAGGAAGGTCTGGCCCTTTGATAAGAAGTCAGCGTGCACTCCTGCAGTGCATCTGGGGGCGTCCGGTCACGGAGTTCGCAGAGTCGCTTCTCTTTGTGGCACATTAGTGGGAGTTTTCTTCTTCTTATCCTAGGCTAAATGCATTGAGGATATCTCAATAGAAAGGGATGGGGGAGGGGGGGGGGGACATCTGCTCGGTCATATTAAGACCTGGAACGTCGCACTCCATGTTTGCTTCTCCGAATACAGAAAAAGGCTGCTCGGTCATCACAGTGTTTTTGGAACGCTTTTGGAAGCGTTGTCCCAGGGGGCGAGGAAAAGCATGGGGCTCACGAGCGAACACGTGGGGCGTCTCTGAATCTCCAATCACTGTCGGTGGGGGTGGGGGGGGGGGGGGGGGGGGGGGGGGGGGGGGGGGGAGCTGGATCTCAGGCCTGCGGTCTGAAGCCCCCACAGGCGAACGCACGCAGCTTTGCAAAACGATGCATTTCGTGCTCAAAAAAAAGGATGGAATTTTCCGATCGTTCCTTGGGAGGGTGAGACCAGGGGAGGACGCGGAGACTCGACAGTTAGTTCGAGCTGAGATGGGGGCCGGCTGGGGAAATTAAACGGACGGGCGTGACATTTTTGCTCCGACCCCGCTGGGGCCCCCCGACTCGTAAAAACTTACGATTTTCTGTGAATGAGTTTAAGGGAGAGGAATTGTGCGCAGCGTTGCTGTGCGTG
>CM055211.1:1644417-1695980 GCA_029224185.1 Karalla daura | reverse complement strand
TTCCATGGTTGTTCCCCATGAATAATTTGTGTTGGGGTCGAGGAAAGTTCCGTCTTTTGCCTAATCGGCGGAAAATGACGCAGACGCAAACGGCAAATCCATGGCATTCAGTCATTTGAGGGCATGTCGGGATTGGAATAACAACAATTGTCGATCCCTCTCAGCAACAGCCGACTAATCGCTGCGTGCTAGTGAGCGGCAGGAGGTGGAAGGGAAGGGTGGGACATCCTCGAGGAACACTGAACGGCAGCCGGAGTCTCACGTGGCGGCACGTTTTGACGCTTTCGACCATGAGCCGGCGGCCGTGCTACACAGGACGTTGGCCCCCTTCCCCTCCCGCTCACCGGATTGTTATTCACGGCCGCGTTCCTCCCGCGGAAACCGGTGCGTCGGATGACAGCCGCGTTGTACCGCGTCAGTCGAGGATATCGGGACGAACTGACAAAGCGGCGCCCTCCCCTGGCGCTCTTCCGACGCGTCACCCTCTCTAGAACGACACTCTCTCTCTTTCCCGCTGGCAGGCTGTCAAATGATTTCGCGCGTGTTTCGGAAGGGGAGAAACACCCCCCCCCCCTGCTTAATTACCGCCATGCTAATTGAATCCCCGTGTGAGTGATGCATGGGGATGGGACCCTCTGTGACAGCGTGGAAATGAAATAGCATTAAGCAGCCGAGTGGATAATCCATTTAGGAATGTCTGGGAAAACGAGAGGGATTAGTTAATGCAGCGGCAGATGGTTGGCCCGTCAGAAGGCATCAAAGTTGTCTGGAATCTAAAACGTTTCCATTCACAGTGTCCCGCTCTTACGTGCTGCCAGGATGTTTCTTTTAAGGCTCTAATAAACCAAAACAAAATCGACCCCTCGCACCGTAAGAGGGGTGACGGGGCGCTAACTAACAGCCGCATCGGCACCCTCCATAGGTGGAGGGGGAGTTTACCTGAAGCTCGACTGTCTCAGATGCTGGGTTGTTATTCTTGGGTGAAACAATTTGAGTGATGGAGGTGGCAAGAAGGGCCCAGGAGTTTCCTGTAGTGGCTCCAAAAGATGGCCGACAATACACCAAAAAGAGCAGGTAAGGCAACGGATGAATGGCTGGAAGAGCCTCGGAGAGGTAAGTCAGCTAAAAGTTCCCCCGAACTTTTTTTTTTCGGATTTATGGGACGACGAGCGAAACACTTCATCAGCTTTTTTTCTTCTTCTTCTTTTTTTTTTATCTCAGGAAAGTGCTTCAGTGTGCGGCAGAGCTTCCGAGGAGTCCGTCCGCGTGAGGCTGGGGGTATTAAATCATAAATTTGCTCCAAGTTCCCGCTTTGTCAAAAATGCAGACGCTCGCGAGGCAGACGAGCTCTCCGCGTTCTCCGAGCAACAGGAGGAGTGTGTGTACACGTGTGTGTGCGCGTGCGTGTGTGTGTGTGGGAGGGGTGGGTGTAAAATATTCAGCTCTGGGAGTTAGTCACAGCAAGGAAGAAGTGCATCACAAGCCTTTTCTTTGAGGGCGCAGAGGTCAGTGGATGCGCTTTGTTCGCCACACTTGTGTGTGTGTATGTGTGTGTGTGTGTGTGTGTGTGTGTGTGTGTGTGTGAAGCACTCGAGGGGCCAGGGCCGCGGCTGTGATTTCATTCTTTATGTACGGGCCTGACTTCTCTGCGATGTCCCGCCACCAGGGGCATCGCACCACGCAACCCTCCGCCAATTACCATCGACCTGGCCCATCTGTTGCCGGGGTAACGCCACGTATTTCCTCAGGTAATCTACGACCGGGGGGGAGGGAGGGGGGGGGGTGCATCGACAGAACCCTAGCGCACCGACACGCGCGCCCACTCTCGTATATACGATCCGCACACACACTTCCCCTTCATCCTCGGCCAGACCTCGGCCGCCTTTTGCTCCTCACTTTATCTGCCGCTCTCATCTTTTCCCGGCCCCTCCTCCCTCCTTCGCTCATCCCATCATCTATTACTCCAACCATAACCCTCGCTCCCCTCCTTTATGTCCTTCACTCCCTCCTCCTCCTCCTCCTCTCTCCATCCTCCAGCTTTTTTTTTTTGCCTCCTTCGCCCGTCTTCTCCGTGCCATCCCATCCCTCTCTCTCTCTCTCCCTCCCTCCCTCTCTCGCTCCATTCTTGCCCCAGCAGGCTGCAGATGGTGCTTAATGGACGCATAACTGAGCGTAACTGCCTCGTGAATAATTCCACAGGCACAAGGTGAGCCATAGGACAGCTCCATATGCGGACGGAGAGGAGAGGTGGGAGCGCCGGGGTGCAGCAGGCACATCGCAGGCAGACCCGAGAGAGAGCGACAACCCGGCAGGGCGGAGTGTGCCTCTAGATGGGCCGTCCGTCCATTATCTAGCCCGGGTTGTGCCTTAACAGTGTCCAGGGGTCACACCCTGGACAGGTCTCCAGGTCATCGCAGAACACACACACACACACACCATTCACGCTCTCACTCACAGCCAGAGGCAGTTTGGAGGTGCAGAGCGACATCAACATGCATGTTGTGGGACTTAAACCACAGTATCTACACACAAAGAGCCTTTAATATGAATGTTACTACAAATAACCAGTAAATGACCAGTTTTCCAGTGTCCGACTGGTGGTCACGGTGCATATTCAGATTTGCAGGGAGGTGTTGTGCGGGGCGGCTTTGCATGCTGCACACGCAGGATATCCTCTTCCCGAGACCCGCGCGGCTCGACACATTAAGCGGCGCTTTTTCGGGAAAGGCTGCTTTACATTTCAAGGTTGTCCTGGTTAGCGCAATATAATGTGTAGCAGTTCGAGGTGGATGTAATTTACGGCCGAGCTCAGCTCTTTACTACCTGGCGAGGGAGGAGGGGGGGGGGGGGGGGGGGGGGGGGGATGAAACCCGAGTTGGTAACGTTTTACTGGAAGTGGACCCGGAGGCGCGATGAGGACGTCGTAGCCATCGCGAGGCGTTTATGGCTCGTCGGGCGTCCGACGCCCGCCGAACGTGTCAGGCCTCAGGGAGAGAGGCGCACGGATGAGGTGAGCCCGGGAAACGCCATCATCCCTCACGGCCCTGCCTTCACTTCTATTAAATCTGTGCCGATCATGAGGCGGGACGAGGGGCATCGCTACCACGAGGGCGCCGCCTCCGGTTCAACTACGGGATGAGACGCGTGAGCGGGATGGAAACCAGGAACGATCCTCAGTCCCGTTACATCCTGCCCAACATCCCTCCGCGGCCCCCCTCGTGAAAAACAACAACGCATCTTTGCATTAGGGGAAAAACGGCTCATTGGAACTGCCGATGAGGAACGCTAACGCGACTAATGGGGCGTTTTGAGAAGCGGGGTGTGAAAAGGAAAGAGAAGACAGACATGATGGATCGGTGGAAGTCGACGCCGTCACTGATCCAAACGACGGTGAAGTTGCGGCTTTTAATCGCAGGTGACTGGGGTTCAGATGTCGGCCTTTCGCCCGACCAGAGTTCGCGTCCTCGTCCTCACCCGGGCCGGGGAAGCCGGGGGTTTCCGGACGGCGAGGCGGAAGTTCGGACGTGCGGGGGAGGGGGGGGGTGGCCTCACGACGGGGTCCTCCCTCTCAGCTCGTAGGTCCACTGCTTGTCGACGGCCTGCAACGAGAGGTAGGGAGCTCAGAGGAGAACCCCTCAGACTTTTTTTTGACTTTTTGGGTGGCCTTATCGTCATTCATCGTATAAAAATCCCCGTGGAGGTGGCCCGCAGAGGTCCTCGGAGGATGAATCACCCCGGTACCTGGATGGTGAGCCGCGCCCGGTGTGCGCCGCTGGAGGTCGGCGCGAAGGACACGGTGATGAGGGCCCCGGCGGAGCCGGCGGGGGGCAGCATGCCCGAGGCCGGACTCACTGTGAACTCGGCGCCGCCCGGCCGGACGTTGGCCGCGAACGGCTCGGCCCTCCTGGAACGAAGACCAGCGGTCAGGTTGCCTCGCGGCGGACCCGGGGGCACGCTCGGACGGATGTGGAGCGACGAGGCCTCGCTCAGGCTCCTCGGCTCAGGTAGGCTGAGTGCCTGAGCCGAGGAGCCGGCGGCCAGTCAATAAGCAGGAGAAACCCCATCGCTGGCCCCAGGAAGAATCAGAGAGGAGGAAACCAACACAGGCAGGACATGGAAATGCAGTAGAACCCCCCCCCCCCCCCGGCCATCAACAGAATCACTTCTGGACCAGGAGGGCGAGCTTACGGGCTGTGAAAGCCCAGGCAGAGGGGACTTTTTTTAGTCTGGTTTGCTCCCCGACTTTAGCTCCTTTGGCCTCCACAGTTCCTGAACAAGCCGTTTGGGTAAATGAAGAGTCGCGTAAATTGTCATTGGACGATTGTTTAATTGTCCATCCGGGGCGGGGGAGGGATGCGAATTGGCGTGTGTGGGGGGGGGGGGGGGGGGGGGGGTCGGGTTTTCGCTCTCCCTCCTTTCTGCTCATTCAGACAAAGAGGGTATGTGGATCACGCACGCGCACGCACCTGGTGGTGCTGGTCAGACGGAAGCCCACGGCCGACGTGGTCCCCGGCTCGGTGTCCTGGGCGGCGATGACGTCATCCACCCGGGCCTCGGTGGCCACCAGGGTGAAAGGGAAGTCCCAGGTCCCGCCGGACACGCTCCGGACGGACAGGACCGCCGAGCCCCTGCGCGTGCCCACACACACACGCACACACACAGAGATAAACGCACGTTAGGTTTCGTTCCCATTGGCCACGCCCGTCGCACCCCCCGGAGGGTCAGGGCTGAGAGGCGAGATGGGGAGGCGGGAGAGGGTTGCGGACCCTGTTCCCTGTCTCGTTTCCCCATCGCTCCCAAAAGCCGAAAGCGTCCTCCGAGGATTTCCATTTATCTCCTAACGCTCCAAATCTGCTTTTAATGCTCCCACTTTCTGCCCCCCCCACCCCCCCCACACCCCCCCCCCCCCCCCCACACACACACACACACACACACACACCCGCCCGGTCTCCTCCGTCTGACTGCCCGCGGCGCAGAAATAACATGTAGATAATGGAAGAGCCTATTAGCGGCGCCGCCCCCCCCCCCCCCCCCGCCCCGGCCCCCCCGCCTAGTCGTTTCCTCGCGGAGAAGTCATTAGCTCTCGGAGGTATCGATTCCACCGGGGCACGCCTCATTAATGGACCCCGCGGATGAAGACGGGGAGCTGACAAATGGACGCCTCCCGCGGCGAGGAGGACGGTGCGGAGGAGGTGGCGAGCGACGAGCGGCAAAAAGCGTGTCCGGAGGCCTCGCTGTTGTTCCCGTCCATTTCCCGGAAATCCTCGGCCCGGGCTCACGCCGCTCCTCTCACATCGAGAGGAACTTCAGGACGACTCGAACATGCATGTTTCTGGACTGTGTGGGAGGAAGCCCGAGACTTGGACCGCGTGCCAGAGCAACAAGGAAGAGGCCGACCTGTCATTTGCATCAGGACGGACGCTGCTCCGAAATGCCTCAAGATCGGCCTGGAAGTCCGTGAGGGATGGGGCCTGGCCGGTCACTGCGAGGGGAGTCATTTCTTAAAAATCATCCGAATCTGAAATCCATCCTCGTTCGACAAGTAAGGGGGGGCGAGTCCCTGGGGCGACGGGTCTGAGACGGTATCGGATGTGCTCGTAGGTCGGAGCAAAGTTAACGTAGCGTCTGCGGGGGATCTGACCCGGCACACTGTTCAGAGCAGAGCCCGGCAACCTGAAGCTGCGTCACGCTACGTGACGACCCGGCACATGTCGACGGCGGGTGACTAATGGACGCAGGAGCCGCACCCACCTGAGAGAGAGAGAGAGAGAGAGAGAGAGAGAGAGAGAGAGAGGAAAGGGAGAGGTACAGAGAGAAGAAAGGGAGAGGTAGAGAGAGAAGGGACTGTACTGTGGAGAGGGGGGGGGGGCGGGAGATAAATGAATGCAGTGTTTACTCTGTGCTCGATGCAAGTGTGTTATCTGTAGAGAGAGAGAGAGAGGAAGAGAGAGAGAGAGAGAGGAGGGGGTGGGGGGCAACAAACATTCATCTGTCTGACCTCCTTCCCCTGCATGTCTCCCGACGTGTGGGAAAGTGTGTGTGTGTGTGTGTGTGTGCGTGCGTGCGCGCGCTTCTTCAGTTTTTTCCCGACTTATTATTAGCATCCTTTTGTTTCCCCGGCGCGCCCAGGAGGTGTGCATATTTGTTTCTCCGAGTGTGTGCAATTTTCTCTTTCCTTTTGAGCGCTGCAGCTTTTTCAACTTCTGAAGCGTTTGTGTGCTTCTCTCCCTCTCCCTCTCTCTCTCCCTCTTTGTCTCTCTCTCTCTCTCCCTCTCTGTCTCTCTCTCTCCCTCTTTGTCTCTCTCTCTCTCTCCCTCTCTGTCTCTCTCTCTCCCTCTCCCTCTCTGTCTCTCTCTCTCCCTCTTTGTCTCTCTCTATCTCTCTCCCTCTCCCTCTGTCTCTCTCTCTCTCTCCCTCTCTCTCCCTCCCTCTCTCTCTCCCTCTCCCTCTCTGTCTCTCTCTCTGTCTCCCTCTCTCTCCCTCCCTCTCTCTCTCTCCCTCTCTCTCTCTCTGTCTCTCTCCCTCTCTCTCTCCCTCTCTCTCTCTGTCTCTCTCCCTCTCTCTCTCCCTCTCTCTCTCTCGGATTCTGCGCGATGTCGCAGAATTCGCGGGCCCGCGACGGCTTGTTTTTGTTGTGCTCTCCAACTCGGACACGGCCGTCACCTGCGCGACTCTCCCAAAAGGCTGCCTTTGCGGTCCAGCTTCCTTTCATTTTCTCCTCCCTCCTCTTCCTCAGCGTGCGTCGGATAATGGTTTTCCTTGGGCGCGTGGGGTGTGTGCGCGCGCGAGAAACACTCCGCGCTCGTATTTGAACATCCTTTCCCGGGGCGCGGTTCGCCTTCCTCCCTGACTATGTCTATGTGTCTACGCTGAGAGTTGGCGAGCCAGGGCCCTGACCTGCGTGGCCTGAGGGGAGCGCAGGCCACGGCGAGGCTCAGCCTCACGAGGCCGGTCTCGGGGCTCCTCTCGGCCGCCTCGGCGCGCACCGACAGGCGGTCCTCCGCGCCTCCGTCCGAGCGGACCGCGCACCGGAAGTCCTCCGTCGGCGGCCAGCGCGCTGTGGGAGAGGCAGACGTAACTGACCAGGCCCGAAACCCCGTGCGGGGCTCTTTTCGAGATTAAACAGATCCTCCTGGTTTACTGGATTTGAAGCCTACGTCGGGTGCGAAACATCCTCATCGTCACGCGGGATGTTTCACACTACACTCAAAGCCGGTGACCTCCTGAGAACCAAGGGGGAAAAGTCTAGGTTTTTGTGCGATTTCCTATTAATTTGGGCCTAAAAAAACACATTTAAATCTTTTTCAAATGTATTTTTTGTTCTACGACGGGACTATTTCCATGTGAAAGTAGAACGCGGTTTAGAAAATGAGAAGAGAGAAGCATCATATGGTACGAGGCTGGACTCTAGTTTTCACGGATCTTAGGGTCATCCTGATTGGCAGGAAGCCCAGGTAGCACAGGTGTGAATCTGCTCTCTCCTCTCTCAACAATGTGCTTGTTGGTATTGCCGGCCATCCTGATAGAGACAAAAATGCAAACCTGTCACATGGCACATCACTGGAAAGCCCAGGATGTCCTCTACAGAACACTACAGGGCTCGATGGAGTAGCTCCGAATACTTAAGGGGGACACGCGTGAACAAAATGTCCATTATACATTTACACATAAATGAATGGGCCGGGTCTCAGGAGGACACGACAAGAAGAACGGGACGTGCTTGGAGTGAAACACACACGCACCTCCCTGTCCTTTCCGGTCCCGGGGCCCCGGCACGCATCCGCCGAGCAGGACGCTCACTCTCCTCTCCAGCTGGCGGCCCGCCTCGCAGCGGAGCACGCCGAGCGCCGGGCTCGGCGCCGGCGCCCCCACGGCGACCCCGCGGAGAGGGTAGGTCCAACAGATGGCCGACGGTCCCCGCTCCGACCTGGAACCGGAGAGTGCAGAGCGAGCTGGAGATCTCTCTCCGAGAGAGACGGGGCGCGCGGTGCACTGGCGCGAGGACACGCACCTCGCGGCGTCTGCGGCGCCGTTGCCGGGGCCGCCGAGGGGCTTCAGAGTGAGGCAGAGCCGCGCCTGGTGCAGCCCCGGGGCCGAGGCGGGGGCGAACACCACGGGCACGTCCACGCCGGCCCCCTCGCCGATTTCTATACCTGGGGCCGAAACAGACATTAAAATACAACCGTTGTCCCCATTTCCCCGGGCAACCCCCGCGAAAGACGTTGCACTAGTGGGGCCAGCTCGTCCCGCAATCCTCCTCTCCTCTCCTCTCGCAGTCCCTGTGGCGGGGGGGGGGGGGCCCTCGAATACGAGGCTGTTTTCGTTGCGGCCCGTTTTGAGGAGACACCGAACGTCTGCCGGACGATTCTGAGCCGTTTCGTTCCCAGCTGGAGGGGTTTCTTTCCCCCCTCGTTCGAAGAAAAGACGAAAAAACGTGGACTACAGACATGTCAGCGAGGTTACGTTTGCCAGTTATGTTCCAGCAGCTGGACTGTGTAACTGTGTCTGCCTGAAAACGGACGTTTTTTTCAATTCCCTCGGACACGAGCTTGACAGGAGCAGTACTGATGAGCCAGCTTCACATCTGTTATCATCACATCCACTGTCGTACCTTCAGCGCGGCTCAGAGGGACGGAGAAGCCTGGAGCAGCTTGCCGGGAGCTGGGGGCGCCACTCGGGTCCTCGCCTGGGACACGGAGACACGCTGAGTTTCGCGCGGGAAAAAAACCCGAACATGTCCGGCGCGCGCGAGAGGACGCGGAGTGCTGTCCGAGACCTGTCAGCGTGACGTGGAGGGTGCCCGGGCGCTCGGTGGGGTTGGCGAAGGGGACGGTGACGGAGGCGGCGGAGCCGACCGCCGAGGTGATGCCCAGAGGCTCCTCGGGCCCGGGACGGAGGCCGCGTCCGCTCAGCAGCACGCGCCGCTCCTCCGACTGGGGACAGACGGGAGGCCCGGAGGAAAGGAGGGGGGGGGGGGGGGAGAGAAGTGGGGAGAGGGGGATGGATCACGATCTCTGCCTCTGTTGTTATGTCGCCGGCTGCCTTAAATAAACCAGAGGACGTGGCCCGATGAAAGGCGTCGTGGGCTGATCCGATCGCTCCATCGCCTCGTGCGGCCGATTGGGAGTGATGAGCCAGTGAATAAAATGAGAGAAACCTGCTCAAACCAATTTGAGGGGGGAGAGGAGGCCGTGTGGTTCCCATGCCTCTGTGTGTCTCTACGTGCTCTGGCGGGCGGGCGGGCGTGCGTGCGTGCGGAGGCGGGGGACGGTGATTTATGTAATCCATTTCCTCTCCGTGTTTGTTTGTGTGTGTGTGTGTGTGTGTGTGTCTGCACCTCGGGGCTGGTGAAAGTGATTTTTGCCGCGTGGTTCAGCTCTCCGATGGATGAGGGGCTGAAGCGGACGGCGAGCTGGGTGGAGGAATGGGGCTCCAAAACGAGCTGGAACACACAAACACGCGCGGGCAGGGAGCCGCTTTCAGTCAGGGAGGGGTGGGAGGGGTGGGGAGGGGGGTGGGGGGGGATCAACTCATGCTCAGAGAGGAAAAGCTTTCTCAGTCTCACTGCTGAGCAACCCACATGTCTCCGCACGGAAGACTTACAAAGAGCCTTTTTCCCCGTAGCCCCGCTCCTTTGTTTTAGGGAGATCGGGGTAAAAACGCTGTATTCTCACATTTCACTGCGTGCTGTGAGATTCCGTCGAAAGATGAAAAACAATCAAATATCGAGTGAAGAGAGGAGAACAATAGCAAAAAAAAATTTTTTTTTTAATCCTGTTAAATAAGCTCCCCCGGGGGCCAGGAGCTAGGCGGGATCAGACGGATGTCAGGGCAAAACCAGAAGCCAAAGATGAGCCACAAAGGGGGAATGAGGGGTTGTGCGCACTCACAATACTTCCTGAATCCATTTCCACTTGGAAGTGTCTGGGGTTACTGTTGGACACGAGCAGCTCCTGAGCCTCAGCTGTTGGGTTCACCAGAGGAATGGTCTGTCTGGTCCATCTGATACACACACACACACACACACACACACACACACACACACACACACACACACACACACACACACACACACACACACACACACGAACACATAGTGCGGAAACAAACTATCATAAATAAATGATGCACTTAAAAGCAGTTAAAGCGAGGCTCAGTATGTTTCCAGACCAGAGAGAGGAAGCACAGATGACCCAAAAAAAAAAACCCCATATGGACCAGCATTTTGCAATTATAATTCACAGAGCTAATTGGCAGCATGTGCAATTAATATGCAAATATATTTCTCATTCAGGAGCCTGTCAGGATTGGTCTGTTGCTCTAAAGAAATTCCTGTGAGTCTGTGTGCTACATACGTGCATGTATACTGGTCAGCGTACTGGTGTGTGTGTGTGGACCTACTTGCCCAGCTGACAGCAGACTTCCGGCTGTGTGAGGGTTTGGGGAGGAAGAGCGTAGAGCTCCAGCTGATACCAGAACTCTCCCACTAGCTCGGACTGGAACACCACGCTGGCAGAACATACGCAGCCAGGCCACCAGATTCATAACGGAACAGGCAAATATATTCAATCCATTACAGGCTGAAGTCGACAGGATTTTGCATTTTGTAATAATCTTGGATTTGGGGGCGAAAACGTCTCCTGTGAGTGATCATATAACCTTCACCCCGGATGAGAAATCTCCGTCCAGGCTCCGCGGTGAGCCCTACCTGCCTGTGCTCTTCCCCACGGTGCCTGGGGAGAACGTGGCTTTGTAGGCGAGAGTCTCCCGTGGGGGGACTGAAACGCTGCTGGCTCCACTCAGGCCGTCTCCTTCCAGGTGCACATCCAACATCAGCAGCTCTCCCCGTGGGTTGCTGACGGGAATCTCTATGGCAACGGAGCCCTGGGAACACAGCGTTTTCAAAGATGACCTCTGTGTCTGCTTCTCTGTGCGATGCTGGCAGCGTCTTTTTGACCCGAGTCTAAAGCCAAGATCAGGTTTTCCTGAACCCGGGCCAGCAGCGCTATAATGTAACTTTCCTTTTCTTCCAATAGGGATGGCCGCTCATCAGAGAGCAATTTGTCCCCAAAAATGCAACATCCTCTATTGCCGTGGAGCGCTTCTCTAGCTTCCACACGCTTAACATTGATGCGTCTCCTCTGTACCCTGTCCCAGTCTTCACATTGGCTGGCAGCCCTGAAAGATGAATGGAATCCTGCAGCTTCTAATGTTTCTCTTCAAGACATATTTCAGGGTGGCCATCAGAGGAGTTAAGATCTTTTGTTTTGTTTTTCTCAGACATGAGAAAAACATCTCAAAATAATTGCACAGTTGGGTACTATTAGTAGTCCTTTACAGTAATAATAAGGGTGACTGTGGCTGTTGTTGAAATGCATATGCTCCTCTGGACACAAATCAATGCAATTATGATAGACGATAAGAATGTAAATAGCCTATTTTGTGTGTTGTGAGTTTGCTTGTCCTCCCTGTGTACAAATTAAGGTATATTATTTTCTACATTTGGGTTTCCTGCCACAGTCTGTCTGTCTATCTATCAACCATCCATCCATCCATCCATCAACCATCCATCACCCCGCCCACCAAACGGCCATATGTCCCATGTAAACAATGTCCGACGCGTTGCAGACCTCCTTCTACAAGCAAAATAGTAAAGCTATGTGGTCACATCTAAGTATCTATGAGTCGGATAGTAAGGAGAACAAGAGTCTCTCTCCCTTCCCAAAGCCGATCACACAACATAGGCGGGGCCTTGTTTGCTACGTCATCACCCATGACGCCTTGAAAGGATATTGAAAAGCCATCTAACTTTACCGGACCTGTAACTTGGTAGCTTGCTAGCTCGCTAACCTAATGTTGGCGGTCTTATAGGCTAAAGGAGGATGTGGACACAGATAAACACATTTTAAAAATACCAGGCTAGTATAAGAGAGCCTACCCGGCAGTGCAAGTGCATGAGTGCTCCACAAGGCTGTGCTCGTTGCGCTTTTCATTGGCAGATATGGTTTCGCTACGGTACTTGTAAAGTCCTCGGCTGTGTCCGAAACCACCCCCTAACCCCTATATAGGGCCCTTAATCGGGTGGACGCCATTTAAAGTAGTGTCCGAATGTCTAGTGAACGAGATTAAGGGCACTTAATGTATCCCACAATGCACCTTGATTCCAAGTGTACGTCGGATGGTCACTAGCTGGACTCTATATCCCATCATGCTCTGCGGTCGGACGGCGGGAAGGGAGCATGGACAGGAATGAATGGGCCGGTATTTAGTCCGGGCTCCATGTTGTATAATATGTCCACAGAAGAGAGCGAGACAAAAGCAGACTCGGCACAGCAGCTGCTGTGAATGGTTATATTAATACAATGAACGTAAGTCAATTACTAATGTAGTATTAACCAAAGTTCTAACGTTTTTGTATTTTCTGCCAGTTTGGTACGTATAATGCAACGGTAGTGACGTCATCTCGGTGACTCCAATCGAGTGTCCGACAGTATTTGTAGGTAAATGAGGGCACTATATAGTGCACTACATATATATCTATATATATATATATATCTATATACTATATCCGGGTTAGGGATTAGGGGTTGGGGGTGGTTTCGGACACAGCCCTCTTCTTTCTTATTTTATTGTTTTTAATATATCCCTCCACTAGTGTAGCCTCTTTGCCCAAGTCAGGAGGATGTCGCGCAGGTATTGCCCCATAGAACACTGAGTGACACGCACTTGTATCCTTCCGCAGCTATGATAGTGCTTAAACCTCAAGAAGTTTAATGAGAATGGGGATAGTGATTAAGGAGGGCGGGGCTGTCACGAACGGTAGCTCCGGAGGGACTCTCCTCATTGGACGCCACACACGTAGCTCCCGCGATCCCGCGCGTTAACAAGCCGCTCGTCCAATCAGAGTGATGCGGGGGCGTGGCTTCTTAGAGATCTCGCTGGCAAAGGTGCGCGCTGCGCAACATCAGGGGGCCTTACGGACATCCCGCAGCACTACGTAGTTTGGTTGAGAGGACAAGGCTGGCGTGGGACCAGTTTCCGCACACCCTCCATCAATCTTCATCCATCCATCATCCGTCCGTCATTCACCCATCCAGACTCAAAGTTCCAATCCGGGAATCGTCGAAGGTAAATTGAATAAATCTCCGTAGAAATGTTTTAACTATGTCACAAAGATGTAGTGCATGTTATCAGAGCTAACGGCCTCTTGGCCGCTGGTTATGTAAGTCTCTTTCGTTCACTTGATACTTTTAGCTGATTTACAGCTTATGGTAACTCTTAAAAGAGTGTCAGGTGGTATCTGTCCAGTGAATCTTCCTTAAAAATGCTTCTTCTGCTTATTCTCACTCTACAGCTGCTCTTTTATGCGAACTTAATCCATCTAATTAAAGTGCGTCACGCCACTGTCCCCGGTGCCCGACGGCCTACGGTCAAGGCTTCGTGAGTACAGTTGATTTCAGAAGTTACTTGCATCCATAGCTTGGCTATTCTCGCTTTTTCTGGTGAAATGTAAGTACTTTTATGACGTTAGTGCGAAAAATGTGTGTGTGAGACGCAAAGGGGGTTTTCAGAATTCTATTTTTAAGGTAGTTTGGTGATAGCATGTTCAGCTTTCAGGTAATACTATTCACTATTACAATTACTAAGTAGCAAAGCCCCAACAACTGATTGAATTTGGTTGAATTGAATGTGGTTTATAGCTGAAATGAACTTCAAATTTATTTCAAGAGGTATTTGTACAGTGAATCTTCCTAAAGTGTTTTATGTTGTCTACAGCTGCTGTTTATGTGAACTTAATCTATCTAATTTAAATGTTGATGGTCAGGGGTTCATGGGTTAAGGTGATTTAACAAGTTATTTGTATAAAATAAGTTATTTGTATTCGCAGCTTGGTTGTAGAGCTCCAGCAATTGCTTGACTTAATCAACCGTTAGTCCACTAATACGGTGTATTGGTGTAGTTCATTCTTCATCATCTTCATCTTTTTTAATATGGATCTTAAGTGTTTGGTCCTTTATGACAGAAAATTCAGTGTTTTCCGGAAAAAAAAAAAGAAAGAAAAAAGGTAGAAAGGTGAAAAAGGTTCAATCCTTTCTGAAATACACATGAACAATTTTTATGTGACTATTGTCATTTGGTGTTACACTTTGATATAAAATCGACTTGGTATTTATTTAGAGCTCACCTGGGAAGGACATTGAACATGCATGACCTCTAGGGGCGCTGCTGGTTCACAAATGATCTCTACTGTGTAAAGCGCCTCATAATGACCCAGCACATTTCCTAGATGACAGACACAAATGCATGTAAAATATTACATTTACAAATAACTTTTTATGCAGAAATGCATAAACACATTTGACTCACTTGATGTATGTTTTTAGGCCCAGCATCTGGCTAAACACCTGGCCTACCTTTGTTTGCATCCGCCACTTGCATTTCATCAATTTCAATAAATGACACACAGCCTGAAATAGTAAAAGATGAAATGAGAATTGTGTGGTATTGTCAGTACCTACTGCGCAATTGCTAATCCATAATCTCAAAACAGCATTCAAAGAAGGTGGAAAGCAGGCATCTTGAAATGGGTTCAATTTGAACACCTGATGCATTAGATCCCATAGAATAGAAGAAGGGCTGAAATTATTACTCGATCATTTGAATAAACTGATTTAAAAAAGATTTTTTCAAGATTTGTTTATATTTTCTTGTAATATATGACCTGCCCTCCTACCCCCACCCCACCCCACATGCATACATGCCACCACACACACACACACACACACACACACACACACACACACACACACACACACACACACACACTTGCTTCTCAGTGAACAAATGTGTACAGGATATACAAGAATATCTAGTGGTCCATAAAACAAATTGCAGTCTAACAGACGGATACTATTTGTTAACTTGGTGAATTAGTACAACATGATACCTTTTAAATGTTTTAAAGTGATTGTGTGTTTGGAAACATCACAGCAGTGAACTATTGGCTCGCCGAATGGATATTTTATCCATTTAGCTTTGTCATGTTGTCTTGATATCATATTGTCATGACAAACTGCATTATGCTTGTAATTGCTTGGAAAGATGGCCAGGAATAAAAGCCACTTCATCTTGAAAGGTATGTCCTTAAAAGGTAAGGTCCTCCTAAAGTTCACTTTTTATTTGACTACATTTTGATAGAATAAACGCCACTAAATCAATTGATAGCTGCACACAGCAGTGTATCACCTTTCTGTTTTCCTCGTTTGCATGGCAGTACAGTCAGGGTGTAGGGAGCGCTGTGACCAGGTTTAATCTCCAGGAGAGTGGCACCACTGACAGCTGATAGGTCTGTCACCATCTGCGCAGAATACAAACAGGACAGAGAAGAACTGCAGATGAAAAAATAAATAAACACTGTGGCTATAAGTTTCAATTGTACATCTATCTTAGGAGTTTAACCTTCTTTAAACTTGTAACAGTACCTTGAGAGTGACTTTTTTCAGGCTGCAGTTGGGCACATTCAGCTGCGTGTGTGTGGAATGACCCACAGGGCAGTGTAATAATACATGGTCCACAGGCAGGGGGTGTTCGTCATGGTCATTGTGTAAAAGTTTTCCCTGTACGACAAACAGGAAACACACTGATGTATTGTAGTACTTTGCTCCATCCAGCAGGGTGCAATGTGCCATTGCATTGGTGGTTCAGTGGTAGAATTCTCGCCTGCCACGCGGGAGGCCCGGGTTCGATTCCCGGCCAATGCAGGATCTGTTTTTCATTGTAAATTGACATGCATGTTCATTCAGAATTGCTTTTAGCCAGACAATGTGGATGCAGGTATGTGTTTATAGTATATGTATGGTAGTGGAATGTCTGCAAGCCTGTGCAAGACTCTAGTGCAGTGCAGTCAAGTAGAGATGGATGGCAGTATACGAGGGTGTCAGCCAACTTGGTGGGTGTGGAGGAAGACAGTATTGCATGGGAAAACCGAGGCTCTGTTGTGATATTTCCAAGGACTTGAGTCTGTGTTACTTTTTTTACAGCAGAAATGCATTGGTGGTTCAGTGGTAGAATTCTCGCCTGCCACGCGGGAGGCCCGGGTTCGATTCCCGGCCAATGCAAGACTCTCTTTATAGCTCTCTCTTTATACAATAGATTTATGTTATTTCTTTGCCTCAGCTCTGATGATGCCATTTATTTCATTGCCGTTACTCAGTGTTTTGCCACACAGGCTCAGGTTACTTCAGTGGGAGAATTCATGCATTGGTGGTTTAGTGGTAGAATTGTCGCCTATTCCCGGCCAATGCAACCTTTCTTGTTAAAACTGACCCACATTACGTATTTGGTCTCGAATGTTGAGGTTTTTGTTCAAAAAAATCAATCAACATGCTCCACCATTCGGTGAGAGCTTCCTTGGAGGATTATGCAAGATGCATTGGTGGTTCAGTGGTAGAATTCTCGCCTGCCACGCGGGAGGCCCGGGTTCGATTCCCGGCCAATGCAAAGTACCTTTTTTTTTTTCCCCCTTCTTTACAGTTCTTCTCCTGAGTTACTGGGCTTGGGGAAGAGGTTCTGGTGACTGATAACATCGCACGGCAAGCTGCTGACCTGAGCACTCAGACTTTTTTCAAAACAGACATTGGTGGTTGAGGGGCTAAGGTAATCAGTCTTGATCTTGAAAGAAGCTTTACAGGGCCGGTGTTCTGCCTGAGGAAAAGGGAGCAATTGACTGCCCACTGTTCTGGCTCGAGTGCAGTACAGTCTAGTACAGTCTCAGGCTTTCCCACCTTGTGCATGATCACACATCCATGGATCTTTGCTAGCATAGCGCAATATGGGCAAATTTTGGGTCCCCAAATTTGGAGAGAATATGCATTGGTGGTTCAGTGGTAGAGTTCTCGCCTGCTTTATTCAGTTACCCACACAAAACCCCAATGAGACTGTCTGTCCCCTGACTGTCCAAATTAAACAGCAGAGGAGCAACTTTACCAACCTTATAAAAACCAGGAATTACACAGTTATTCCTCAGGACAAGAGTATTAAATGTGGATTATTCTCTGTCTGGTCTGGCTCTGTCTCTCTCTGGTCTTGAAAGAAGCTCCAAGCTTCCCACTTTTGTGTTTACATGTTAGCTTGTCCATTGACTGACTACTGATCTGGCCCTGATTCCAGTCTTAGGCTTTCAAAGCTTGTGCATGTTCCCACGTGTATGTATCTTTTCCGGCATCGCGCTTTGTCAGCGAATTTTTGGTCCCCAAATTCAGAGGAGATATGCATTGGTCTTGAAGAGCTCTTTAGCTTCTTAAGAGTACTTCCCCTGAGATACATGGCTTGGGGAAGGGGTTCTGGTGACTGATCATGCCCTCATGGCAAGCTGCAGGCCTGAGCACTCTTGGTCTTGAAAGAAGCTCCAAGCTTCCCACTTTTGTGTTTACACGTTAGCTTGTCCAGAGCTAAGCACTCCTGAGCACTCTTGGTCTTGAAAGAAGCTCCAAGCTTCCCACTTTTGTGTTTACATGTTAGCTTGTCCAGAGCTAACATTATAGTTGAGCATGAGGGCATAGCCTTACAGGGCCGTTGTTCTGTCTGAGAAAACGGAGCAATTGACTGACTAGTGTTCTGGCCCTGATTCCAGTCTTAGGCTTTCCCAGCTTGTGCATGTTCCCACGTGTATGTATTTTTTCCAGCATAGTGCTTTATCAGCGAATTTTTGGTCCCCAAATTCAGAGGAGATATGCATTGGTGGTTCAGTGGTAGAATTCTCGCCTGCCACGCGGGAGGCCCGGGTTCGATTCCCGGCCAATGCAAAGAGCTCTTTAGCTTCTTAAGAGAACTTCCCCTGAGATACATGGCTTGGGGAAGGGGTTCTGGTGACTGATCGTGCCCTCATGGCAAGCTGCAGGCCTGAGCACTCTTGGTCTTGAAAGAAGCTCCAAGCTTCCCACTTTTGTGTTTACATGTTAGCTTGTCCAGAGCTAAGCACTCCTGAGCACTCTTGGTCTTGAAAGAAGCTCCAAGCTTCCCACTTTTGTGTTTACATGTTAGCATGTCCAGAGCTAACATTATGGTTGAGCATGAGGGCATAGCCTTACAGGGCCGTTGTTCTGCCTGAGAAAACAGAGCAATTGACTGACTACTGATCTGGCCCTGATTCCAGTCTTAGGCTTTCCCAGCTTGTGCATGTTCCCACGTGTATGTATCTTTTCCAGCATAGCGCTTTGTCAGCGAATTTTCGGTCCCCAAATTCAGAGGAGATATGCATTGGTGGTTCAGTGGTAGAATTCTCGCCTGCCACGCGGGAGGCCCGGGTTCGATTCCCGGCCAATGCAAAGAGCTCTTTAGCTTCTTAAGAGTACTTCCCCTGAGATACATGGCTTGGGGAATGGGTTCTGGTGACTGATCATGCCCTCATGGCAAGCTGCAGGCCTGAGCACTCTTGGTCTTGAAAGAAATTCCAAGCTTCCCACTTTTGTGTTTACACGTTAGCTTGTCCAGAGCTAAGCACTCCTGAGCACTCTTGGTCTTGAAAGAAGCTCCAAGCTTCCCACTTTTGTGTTTACATGTTAGCTTGTCCAGAGCTAACATTATGGTTGAGCATGAGGGCATAGCCTTACTGGGCCGTTGTTCTGTCTGAGAAAACGGAGCAATTGACTGACTAGTGTTCTGGCCCTGATTCCAGTCTTAGGCTTTCCCAGCTTGTGCATGTTCCCACGTGTATGTATCTTTTCCAGCATAGCGCTTTGTCAGCGAATTTTCGGTCCCCAAATTCAGAGGAGATATGCATTGGTGGTTCAGTGGTAGAATTCTCACCTGCCACGCGGGAGGCCCGGGTTCGATTCCCGGCCAATGCAAAGAGCTCTTTAGCTTCTTAAGAGAACTTCCCCTGAGATACATGGCTTGGGGAAGGGGTTCTGGTGACTGATCATGCCCTCATGGCAAGCTGCAGGCCTGAGCACTCTTGGTCTTGAAAGAAATTCCAAGCTTCCCACTTTTGTGTTTACACGTTAGCTTGTCCAGAGCTAAGCACTCCTGAGCACTCTTGGTCTTGAAAGAAGCTCCAAGCTTCCCACTTTTGTGTTTACATGTTAGCTTGTCCAGAGCTAACATTATGGTTGAGCATGAGGGCATAGCCTTACTGGGCCGTTGTTCTGTCTGAGAAAACGGAGCAATTGACTGACTAGTGTTCTGGCCCTGATTCCAGTCTTAGGCTTTCCCAGCTTGTGCATGTTCCCACGTGTATGTATCTTTTCCAGCATAGCGCTTTGTCAGCGAATTTTCGGTCCCCAAATTCAGAGGAGATATGCATTGGTGGTTCAGTGGTAGAATTCTCGCCTGCCACGCGGGAGGCCCGGGTTCGATTCCCGGCCAATGCAAAGAGCTCTTTAGCTTCTTAAGAGTACTTCCCCTGAGATACATGGCTTGGGGAATGGGTTCTGGTGACTGATCATGCCCTCATGGCAAGCTGCAGGCCTGAGCACTCTTGGTCTTGAAAGAAATTCCAAGCTTCCCACTTTTGTGTTTACACGTTAGCTTGTCCAGAGCTAAGCACTCCTGAGCACTCTTGGTCTTGAAAGAAGCTCCAAGCTTCCCACTTTTGTGTTTACATGTTAGCTTGTCCAGAGCTAACATTATGGTTGAGCATGAGGGCATAGCCTTACTGGGCCGTTGTTCTGTCTGAGAAAACGGAGCAATTGACTGACTAGTGTTCTGGCCCTGATTCCAGTCTTAGGCTTTCCCAGCTTGTGCATGTTCCCACGTGTATGTATCTTTTCCAGCATAGCGCTTTGTCAGCGAATTTTCGGTCCCCAAATTCAGAGGAGATATGCATTGGTGGTTCAGTGGTAGAA
Source organism: Karalla daura (assembly GCA_029224185.1). Taxonomy (NCBI): domain Eukaryota; kingdom Metazoa; phylum Chordata; class Actinopteri; order Chaetodontiformes; family Leiognathidae; genus Karalla; species Karalla daura. The sequence goes on along the minus strand of CM055211.1, from coordinate 1,676,136 downwards.
TTCTCGCCTGCCACGCGGGAGGCCCGGGTTCGATTCCCGGCCAATGCAAAGAGCTCTTTAGCTTCTTAAGAGTACTTCCCCTGAGATACATGGCTTGGGGAATGGGTTCTGGTGACTGATCATGCCCTCATGGCAAGCTGCAGGCCTGAGCACTCTTGGTCTTGAAAGAAATTCCAAGCTTCCCACTTTTGTGTTTACACGTTAGCTTGTCCAGAGCTAAGCACTCCTGAGCACTCTTGGTCTTGAAAGAAGCTCCAAGCTTCCCACTTTTGTGTTTACATGTTAGCTTGTCCAGAGCTAACATTATGGTTGAGCATGAGGGTATAGCCTTACTGGGCCGTTGTTCTGTCTGAGAAAACAGAGCAATTGACTGACTACTGATCTGGCCCTGATTCCAGTCTTAGGCTTTCCCAGCTTGTGCATGTTCCCACGTGTATGTATCTTTTCCAGCATAGCGCTTTGTCAGCGAATTTTCGGTCCCCAAATTCAGAGGAGATATGCATTGGTGGTTCAGTGGTAGAATTCTCGCCTGCCACGCGGGAGGCCCGGGTTCGATTCCCGGCCAATGCAAAGGCTCTTTTTCTTCTCAAAGCCTGAATTATACTTGTGCAAACCAGGAAATTGTCGACCTTGTGGACAGTGTGGGGTGATGTTAAAACTCGGTACAGCAGCAAGTCTAGTTCTCAGCAGGTAAAGGCCCATAGAGAACCGGTTTTTGTGTTTGATTGTTGAACTTGGGAATGTCATGCTCACAAGAAGAACATCAGTGACACATCGGGTGCACAAAATAGCATTTTTTTTCTCTGTATATACCCTGTGGCCTCAGTTTGGGGGCCAGAGTTGTGGATTTGCCTCTCAACATAATGCACACAGTCGCAAAGAAAAAGTCATTGAGCTTCTCAATGAGCACTTGTTGATAATGTTGGCAACGAGGAAATTGACATTTTTGAAATGATCTTAATTGCAGCACAGACAAGACAGTGTGCTATTGTTTGAGTCATCAAGATAGGTGGTTCTTTTTGACCCGACTGTTCCCTGAGAGAATTAAGAGGCAGCTAATAAAATAAAAAGTCAAACTCTGGTGGATGAGCAGTGGAGGTAGGATATCTTCAAAGTGGACTCTCTGCTTTTAGTTTATTATTCCCTGAATTCACATTGACTTGGGGTCACCCACTGGAATGACTGCTTTTTCTGAAGGTGTACAATGAGTAAAGGGTAATGTGATGGCTGGGCAATACAGCATGCAAGAAAACAAAGAAACAAGACTACAGGTTAATTACCATCACAATGCATTTTGCAGAGGGCTGAAAAGTGAGGGGGTAGAAGACCATTGTCCCTGCTGCTACATTTACAGCTTTTGGGCCAGAGAACCTTTCACCACATAGCTCACCATTCATCCTACAGTCTTGTGTCTCATTGCACTGTGAGAGACATAAACTTGATCAATTTGAGGTCTGCCAGAATTTATATATAATTATTTATGAAATGTATCTCAATCATGCTTCTTTTTGTATTTATATTTTTCTTGTTGCTCACCAGTGGTATGCATTGCGTGACTGAACGGTGAGCTGGCAAACTCATGTCCAAGTGGAAAGATTCTGCCTGTAGTCACAAGAGAAAGGTGACATGAAATGACACGCAATATGCTTTTGCGGGTGTAAGTCTTGATAATCGCCAGTATTTACCTGTGAAGTAACCAGAGCCTCCAGCACATAGACCCTGGTGTCAAACCAGGACGTTAAGACCACCTGACATTTAAATTGCCCCATGGAGTCCGCCAGGAACTGTAAGGGGATGTCTACACAGCCACACTCTTAAGAACAGAAGGCAGAGGAGATTCAGGTAGGTGAGGAGATTAAAAATAATAAATAACAAAATATTTGCAAACGTAGCTCTCTCATGGTTGTTTCCCTGAAATTTTAAGCTGAGGAAGCTCTTTACATTTCTGAGCAAATTTCAATCAGGCAATGGTAAATGAGCTGATTTGTTTAACATTGAGTGTAAAAAGTCTTAAGTTGTTAAAGACACACTAAGATCTATGAACATAATGGGCCATTGTTGACTAATCAAGATTCTTTAAAGTTGGTCATCAAGTACCTGGTCAGTAAGGATGATGCTATTTAAGGAAGGTCAGCTAAATGGATGTGTAAATTGAAAACACATAATCAAGATTAAGTCTGAATAGGTCCTCAGACCCTTACTAGGATCTGGAATCCTGGTAGAGGACATTATTGTTTTTCAACCTGGCAAAGGTTTAAGAATTGTCAGGGACATCAAAGGCTGTCTTGAGGAGCCCTTGCAAAGGACCTCACCCCAATTCACACCATGAGCCATGTGACTTGAATGACTCGTTCAATCACATTTTAGTTCATTTGACCATAGCAACTCGCATGATTGTTCTATTAATGGCTCCAAAGTGCCAACAAGGGTCCAAAACCCTGGGGACTCCCACATTAGAGTCAGAACTGGAGAAGCCTTTTGGATTATACAAAACATCCTCAAGTACAGGCGTCTACTTGCATTCATTTTAGTTTCTAGCCTGAGAATCAGAGAATCTCTATGATAAAAAATCAATAAAGACTTTGTAATGATGGTGTATGTTTGTGTGCATACCTGCAGGATTCTCCTGTGGTACTTTGCTTTCTTCTTTTATAGGTATTGTGACTGTATTGGGTAAAATGAAGTGCTTTGGCAGTGAAACATCCACATTGTATTCCACTCCTTTACCCAGCCGAACTCCTCTCAGCTGTGAGCCCTTACGGAAGACAATTGAAAAGGGGTAGTGTGTGAAATGTGGCATTGATTAGGAACACTGATCTGCTTTCCTGCACGCGTGTGTGTACCTGTTGTTTGAGGAGCTTACAAGCAGCCGTGGTCGCTCTGACTGTGCTGCTTTGCAGAGTGTGTGTCAACATCCGTCTCCGACGTTCATCTGCACTCATGCCGCGCTGACCCCAGATGGCCAGTGCCTGCTCCCAGGCTAAATTGATCAGTGGCACACGCAGCACCTCTTTGCACAGCTGCCGCACGCGGCACTCCAGTCTTAGTATTGACACACACACAGGCTCGGCAGCCTCTGCAGATGGAGAAAGTAATTTGCACTTTTAATGTTTTAATTGCTTTTTTTTTTTTTTTTTGACACGGCACAGTCAGGAGCAAATGTTTAAGTTAAATGATGTTCAGCTGTGGAATAAGCTGAGAATGTATGATAGATGGAAAACGAATGAGTAAATAATTAGCTGTGACAATCCAATGGCCTTTGTGGATGATGTATGGGTTGCAGTTGACCTACCAGAGTTACTGGGGATGGAGACGATGTTGCCACTTGGCCTGGCAGTGAGAGGGGAAGGAAGAGGCAAGTCTGCCTTAGCCTGTACCATATAGATCAGATCTCCCACCTAAAAAGAGACCCAATAACGAAGCATGAATACATGAGCTAAGCAACTATTATTGGGGTTCGATATCATAGTGTGTTGCTTTTATCCTGTTTTTTTACATTTTACTGCCGATGACTTAAGCCGTACTATATCTGAGCCTTGAGGCTTTGCCAGCTTGGGCCCGATCCCACATGCATGATGTTTACTAGTATAGCCGTATGTCGGAAAGTTTTTGGTCCCCAAATTTGGTAGCAGTATGCATTGGTGGTTCAGTGGTAGAATTCTCGCCTGCCACGCGGGAGGCCCGGGTTCGATTCCCGGCCAATGCAAAGACAGTTTTCTTCTCTTTCAAGAGTCACTGGGCTTGGGAAATTACCTTTGACAAGTTATAGCACTCATAACAAAAAAAATCTGAGCACTGGTCTTTTTTTGCAAAATAAGCTTTTGGTGGTTCAGCGGAAATGTCCCCACCAGTTGGCATGCACAAACACATAGCATAGCATAGCATGTTTCGCGAAATTTTCGGTCTCCAGAGAACAGTAAAATGTGCATTGGTGGTTCAGTGGTAGAATTCTCGCCTGCCAGCAGCTGGCCAGCCGCGTATAGGCGTAGAAGACAAGCACACACTAAAGAAAGGCATAGCTCTGTGTAGAGGCATAGCTCTACAAACCCCGGGAAGAGGAGGAATTGACAGACAATTGTTCTGGTTCGGGCCCACATGCTTAGATCTGTGCCAGCGTAGCATGTTTCGCCGAATTTTCGGTCTCCAGAGACAAGGAAAATATGCATTGGTGGTTCAGTGGTAGAATTCTCGCCTGCCACGCGGGAGGCCCGGGTTCGATTCCCGGCCAATGCAAAGACAGTTTTCTTCTCAAGAGTTACTGGGCTTGGGAAGTTATTTTTGACAAGTTATAACAATCATAACAAAAAATCTGAGCACTGATCTTTTTTTGCTAAATAAGCTTTTGTATTTTGGTAGTTCAGGAGAAATGTTCCCACTAGTTGGCATGGACAAACAGCCAATAGGGAGACCTTGCTACAAGGCGTTGACATGCCTTTCTTTGCATCAATGAAATTCTACCAATCCCAATAGAGACAAATGTGAAATTCCTCCTACTTCATTTGCCTTTCCATGCCCTTTTGCCTCTTTAAGGAGTTTTGTCTTGAAGGGCAGTAAATATATTTCCCCACCAGTCCAGGGAGGGCTGTATGAACGTGTGGGCTATCTGGTCCCTATTTCATGGCCAAGCAGCAGAACCTGCAGGAGGCAGCCAGTTTGTTGTAGTTTTGTCATTTCTCTATTTTTGCTATCCTCTCTTCCACTATTTCCCTTGGGGGGCATTAAGCTGTCTCTGGAATTCATTATATTATTATTTTTATTGTCTTGCCATACAAACTACTATTTCTTCAAGTCAAAGAAGCTCCTCAAATGGATAGAGGATCCATCCATGACGTATAGGGCATAGCTCTACAAACCGGGGAAAGAGGAGGAATTGACAGACTATTGTTCTGGTTCGAGCCCACATGCATAGATCTGTGCTAGCATAGTACGTTTCGCCGAATTTTTGGTCTCCAGGGACCAGGAAAACATGCATTGGTGGTTCAGTGGTAGAATTCTCGCCTGCCACGCGGGAGGCCCGGGTTCGATTCCCGGCCAATGCAAGGAAAGTTTTCTTCTCAAGAGTTACTGAGCGTGGGAAATTAGTTTTGACAGGTTATAACACTCATAACAAAAAATCTGAGCACTGATCTTTTTTTCAAAGCACATTGAAGTTCGTTTCCTGAGCTTCTGGATTTAGGAAATGGGATATTAATGGCAGTAAAACCCATATGGCTTCGATCTGGAATTGGCATCCACGGAGTCTGTGGGACAGTTGCCAGAGTTCACCGTTTCTTGGGGACTGCATTTTTCTACTTGGGAGTGTCATGCTCACAAAAAGAACAACAGTGACACGTGGGGTGCACAAAAAAGCTGTTTTTTGATCATTTTGGCAAAGAGGAAACTTTTTTGGAAATGAGCTTAACTGCAGCACAGGATCTTTGTCTGGGTTTGTGTAAAGATTTAATGCAGACTTTGGTGCACTTTCTTTCAGGTTACTGATGCACCGATACCCCGTGTGATTGGGGACAATTTTCACGACATGGCACACACTAACCTGTGGGCAAACCAGCAGCACAGCGCAGTACTTGGTGCCTGGGTAGAAGGGCAGGTAGTGGATGTTTAGAGTGTCTCGTTGGCCTGACTTGAGACACACACTCCGCACTGCGCTGAAGAACTCGCTGTCGTCACCATCTGGGCACACGCGGACATACTGATATAGATCATACCAGACAGCGGCGTGTCACAGGCTCCCACAGTCATTACGGCATCGGAGTTTGTACTTACTGAGATCTGAGCTCTCGCCTCCCGCCATCTCCTCTCTGCTGAACCAGGGAGGCAGAGGAAAGGAAATCATCCGTGGAACATGTTTATTAGATTATATCGGCTGATTCAATTGCACCTTGGGTGACCTCAGTCCCTCTTTGAATTATCATAATCAGCGCTGGATTGGGAGGAGGAAGCGAAACGCTTGGCTTTGAAGACATCTCAGGAGGTGAAAAATGCATATTAACGAGCTGCTCCGAAAGACAATCCGGTTCTCTCCAGGGGGCAGCGAGCTCAGACTGGAGCTTAGCTTCTCAGATAGTGATTGACAGGAGGAACGCCCTGGCCTTTACGCAGACATGCTCATAACTGTTTACAGTTCGTCTGTCGTGTAAACAACAGAAAGGATCAACCTCGTATTTGTAGCCTTGTGTCGTTTCTACAGGTATTGTGTGAGGTGTATGTAGATCTCGACTGCTTTAATGTGAAGCTTGGAGAGTCTTGCTAGGACTGAAGTACGAGGAAGCAGTTAGCCGGCCTTCAGCTGGGTTTGCACATTGTGTGAATGATTGTGTGTGTGTGTGCTTGCGTGAGTTACTTGGCTTTGCAGGTGGCCTGGTAAATGAGACTGTCTTGTTTCTTTTTCGGCTCCAGTGGGTTAAAAGGAAAATCCACCAGCATCACCCTAAACGCGTGGGCACGCACAGGTTCGAGTTTAGCAACAGGGCAAGAAAAAATAGCCGGCATAGCTTCAAACTCCAACTCCAAAATGACAACTCAATTAAATCACATTGAACCGAAACCTGGGACGATACGAATGGGGCTATCTGCGCCGGAGTGGACTGCAGGATAAAGCTGCCCACCTGAACTCGGCTGATACGTTGAGAGGGTTGGCGATGGGCACCGGGATCACGTTCAGCTGGTAGCACGGAGACCCGCACTTGACAGTGTTCTGGGGAAAGACGGTTGGAGGGCGCGTTTGCCACGTGTCGTGACCCAGAATGTTAGCAGGGAGGGATTCGGCCCGACAGTCAGCTGGTTATCAGCGACTGAGGCCTTGCAACCATGTCAGGGTAAGTAAGTGTAGTAAAGCCCTTGACACTCACCATGGGTTTGACACGACTGACGCGGGCCTTCAGAGTGAGGGCCCGGGCCGTGCCGCACAGGCCGGGAGAGGAACGAGGGATGAGCAGGAGCACCGCCTCCACGGGCTCCAGGGAGGGGCAGCAGAAGTCGACGGTCAGCTCGGCGCTCGCCCTGCGGACGTCACCGCAGCTGACAGTCAGTTACCCGACGGCCTCGGCAGGTCCCTTCCACTGCAGCGCGAGTACTCCAGTGAGCCTCTCGTCTAACTTCCAATTTCCAGGTTTTGATGGCGATGAGTCAGCAGGACGTTCGAGTTGTTTTGGGGTTTTTTTCCCCCCCCGCACAAAAGCTTTGTCCTTAAAGACGGCACTTCTGTGCAAAGCCGGGGATTTGAAGTGGGGCACGGGCTATTTTTACTGAAGCCTCGCTTGAGAGCGACGCCGGTACATTTTAATGAACTAGAGTCTCAAGGCAAAGCTACGTTCGCTCGATTCATAGTCTGACTTTTATTTTTATTTGCAGGGCAAAATCTGCCCAAAATAAGTTATTTTGGTCATTTTTCTATTTTTGCCGTCTTCTCTTCCACTCTTTCCTTGGGGGCATTAACACATGCTTAGATCTGTGCCAGCGTAGCATGTTTCGCCGAATTGTCGGTCCCCAGAGACAAGGAAAATATGCATTGGTGGTTCAGTGGTAGAATTCTCGCCTGCCACGCGGGAGGCCCGGGTTCGATTCCCGGCCAATGCAAAGGCAGTTTTCTTCTCAAGAGTGGGGACAAAGTCTGCCCAAAACAAGCTATTTTGGAAGTGGCACTTCTGACGCCACCGGCCTGAGATGAATATTCGACACCGATGAGGCATGTGGTTCCCGCTGTGGGATATTCTAATACGAGATTGAGAGGATCTGGGAATACCAAACGTACTTCGGAGGAATGGTGAGCTGAGTTGAGCCGCGGGAGAGGGAGAAGTGATGGGCGTGCTCTCCTAACAGGAGCGCCTGGTATTTGACAGGCTTAGACGCGGGGCTCTGCAGACACACCTGCGACAGAAACAGCAGAACAATGACATGCCTCTTCCGAACTGACATCAGCTTTTGTCGGGCCTTTTGTCACGCGGCTTAACCTGACTGCGTGGATCATTACCCAAATGTATATTTGTCTGCGTTCGTAATCCTGTTAGTGTGCGTTGGGGTGACTCCATAATCCTATTAATGTATGTGTCTGTCTATAATCTTGTTAATGTGTGACTGCGTGTGATCCAATTTGCCTTATTTGTCGCTGTTAGTCGTAATCTGTCCGGGAGGTCATTATTCCAAACCATTTTCATGAATTGGACTTACAAAGCACACAGTTCCATCCTTATTTTCTGTGTGTGTGTGTGTGTGTGTGTGTGTTACCTGTGTGCTGGAAGGAGTGTGCAGGCCACCGGAGAGCGTAACGGTTTGTCTGGGCAGGTAGTGAGGCAGCCTCTCGTACAGGTGAGCGCACAGCATCAGCAGCTGAACTGGATTGGGGTCCGTCAAGTCTGTCGGCTGACCACAGGGGTACAGGGATAAACGGGCGTGTCCTAATCTCTGGCACAGTCATCGCCATGTATTTGAACCAAACGTGTCATCAATTCAGATGCAGTAATTAGCGTAATGACCCCGTTCAAACCGCTTACACTTGAACGTGGGTGGCAGACGGATCGAGACCCCCTCCATCATGATCGTCCGCATTACGCACTTATGTTGATTTATTTGAACGAATCAAAACAAGGATTAAGCTGTTTATTAAACGACCGAGTTAATGTAAGTCTGGTCTAAGAGTCATGAGAGAAACTAAACCCACATTCACTAACTGGTGGAGCAGTACATACTTAGCACAACAGAGACACTGCAAGGGTTAGGGTGAAACCAGACTTCTATGTATCAGTGTTTACCTGTACATCGATGTTGAGACTGAGCAAAGTTAAGGCCTGGGCCACTATGATGTTGTTGTGAAGGATCTGCTCCTGGCTCTTGGTTGTGGTGTACATCCTTCGGAAGTGGCTGCGAATCTAATGAGGAACACAGACGGGACGAGCGTCACTCCAGAGCCATGTCAGGGTTTACTCTTCTCTCTCTCTCTCTCTCTCTCTCTCTCTCTCTCTCTCTCTCTCTCTCCGCTGTCTCTCCGCCGCTCAGACGAGCGCTAACCGTCGCTCGGCGGCACTCGATCTTTCACGCGCACCGTGGCGCTCGGCATGATAACAAGCTCCCTTAATCTCGTTCAGGACTAATTGCGTCCTCATCACATCAATCACGGCGCCGCTTAGAGGCATTAGGCGCCATCCCTCATTGACTGACGCGCACACACACACACACACACACACACACACACACACACAGACCAGGTAGGGGCAGTAGGCTGCAAGCAGAGCTGCGAGCACCAATCCATCTGTCAGGTCCAGGTCAAAATTCACGATCCAGCGTGCTGTGGGGATGCCACCTGCCAGCCAATGCAGAAATCATTACTCAGAAACACATATGAGCAAGATATGAAATCATCAGTAAACAGTTTGAAAGTTGTAGTGGTCGTGATCATAAATGGCGTCCTATAATGAATCATGAGAACTTCCCACAAATTGGAAAAACTGTTTTTACTAGACCAAAAGTTTGCTTTAAAACCTTTAATTATGAAGATTGGTGTGTGGGTTCAGAGTTGTGCGTGTGTGTGTGTGCATGGGTCCTACCTGTTCCCCATACGGCCCTCCTCATGCTCTGGTAGTGCTTGTTGAGCCATGAGAGCAGCTGGAGCTCCCGGGACGAGTAAACGTTGCTGACCAGCGGCTGCGGTACCGTAGGGGGGCCACCATCTGCGTCCTCGTTGCCCGGAGCCGTGTTCACAGCTCGGCGGTCGGGAATGCGACGCAGCACCAGCACCTGGTGCACATGCGCGGGTTCGCTCAGCGCGAGACGAGTGGGGGCCCGCTGAGAGCCACGAAAGCGGTCCTCACCTTGTATGTCTGGAGCAGCATGTCAGTCCAGGACCGCCTGCTCAGGGATTCGTAGTCCACCCTGCTGTAGTCCAAACCACGGTCTTCGTTTGACTGAGGGAAACACGAGAGGGGAGAAAATGAGAGCGGCCGTGTTTGGACACCATGTCGTGTAGCTACCATGGACTTTGGATCAGGTTGCTGACTGTGCATGCGCGTCCTGACCTGCAGAGAGCGCCAGTGTTTGAACTCCTGCACGTCCAGCAGGTACTCCGGTCTGACGTGGCACAGGCTCCCCCCTCGTGCCCTGAGCGCAGAATCGCAGCTTCAGTCACGTTCTCTCACACATGCAGCAATGTGGCTTCGAGAGTGTCGGGGCCTACCTGAGGAAAGCGAGCACGGCCGCGTTCTGTTGGAGCAGCTGAGCGGTGCGCTGGTCCACATCGCTGGAGATCAACTGACAGCGAGCGATGCCCGGGACCCGTTTGCCAGCGAGGTGATGAAGCATGTCCACCACGGACCTACGCACGAGGATGCGGGGGACAACTTGTATGTGGTCCGCGCAAAGGGTTCACGCTCCCATAGCTGCTTACAAACCTGGAGTCTCTGTTTTGGCTGACTCGATACGTCCGGCCGCTGGAGTGCTTGGTTTGTGTTTTCGGCACGACTCTGCAGACAAAGGAGGCGTGTGTCAAATGTGGCTCTCCCCGGGTTTCGACACTGGCACCTCCTTCTCGCCGTACCGTCTGAGCGTGTGCGGGACGGAGATGGGGTGTGGTCCATCCGGCCAGCCAAACAGGGTAAACCACCTCTCCACAGCCAGTAGCACGTTCTGGTAATATAGCCCCTCCTCTGAGTCGGCGCCGGGGAACTCCAGGAGGCCCAGGCCGGTCGGGCTGTCTCTTTTGGGAGAGACGTCCGAGTCGCTGCTCGGCTGCCCGCTCAGACTGTCACTGTCCGGGAGGGAGTCTGGAGATACGCATACATACGGCAGATACATCCTGAAAATGTGCTCACCAAACAAACTGCGAATAGCAGATGTCACTTTTCGACCTGAGGTGGAGGTCTGGTCGGTGGAGCTCTCACGATCGAACAGCGAGGAGGAGGAGGAGGAGGAGGAGGACGTGGGACCAGAGGCGGGACTTGGCGTGTGATAGCTCTGTAGGATCGCCTCGACCGCAGTGGCACCTACGTCACAGTCACAGGCAAACCGATCAGACGCGACTGAAAACTGGGTCAAATGTGGAATCGATCATGGTTCAGGTCACTCCACCTTAAATAATTGCAGGTCTGGACAGATTGCGTGGTTTTTTAGTCTTATGCATCAAGATTTTAGATTAGGTTTTTTTACCAGTCTTGAGAACAATCTGTTGCTTTGATTGGTGCAGGGCCATGAAGGGCCAGACCGTCAGCAGGCTGTTGTCAGTCATGGCACATAGCCGAGCCTGGAACCTGGAGGAGGACGGAGGAGGGGGCAGAGGGTGAAGTTGGTGGGGCGGATCGTCTTTTTCTTTTCTTTATATCTGGGCAGGGAACCGCGTCCGGGTCAGGTGACCTGTTCTGGAGGTGGTCGGTGAAGCTGATGGTCGTGCGGATGGACAAAGGAGCGGCAGAGCTGAAGGACACGCTGCAGGTCAGAGCGCTCACACCCACCTCCGGGTGCTGGGTGCGGAGCCAAAACAATCACTTTCACACTCTAAAGATTAGTCATCTCGTTTGCAATCTTCCATCGACTCCTATTGGTAAACAAGTAAAAAGCAAGGAACATCCGTTCCAGTCTAGTACCTGGTCTTGGTTCCGGTCAGGGAATTCGTTCCCCTCCGGAAAGTGGATGGAAAAGGGCTGTATCGTCGTACCATCTTCCAGTTCCACCTCGTCTATTTCAGCTGACACACTGGTTCCACTTCATGTGAAATGAGGACACTTCAGACGGAGTCGAGGCAACTTGCAAGTTCCAGAAGTGCACCCAAATTGATCCCGGGGTAATATTTTCGGCCTAATCCTAATGCACCACGGTCATAGAATGTACCACCGGAACAGCTTTGGCCTGAATGAATGGGAAAACTCTGTGTGTGTGTGTCTGTGTGTGTGTGTGTGTGTTCGAACCAACCGAGGGTATCCTGAGGCCAGCAGGGTGAGCGTGGCAGATGCGGTGCCTCCCAGTGGTACCGGCGTCAGGAGGACCTGAGGCGGGTGGACGCTGACGGAGGGAAGGCGGACCGACACCGTGACGGACAGCTCTCTGTAGGGCCGCGGCCCCGTCTCTCCTCCTCGATGCTCGCCTCCAAGGTAGAGAGGGAGGCGCAGCGCGGCGACCCCTTTAAAACCCCCCCCGGGAGAGACAGATGAGCACACAGGCGTGAGTCACGGAGGCGCCGGGTCTGGGCTGCGACAGCGGCACCGCTTCCAGGTAACGACTCCTCGTGATGCGATGTCTTATGAGTGCGCGTGGCTGTCGGCGTGTTTCCCAATCTGTTCTCACCTGTTCTGATCGCCCCGGGGAGCACGCTCACCACCAAGCAGATGGACTGTCCGGGCCCCAGACTGCCCGACGAAGGAGACACGGTACAGAGCTCCCCCTCCTCCTCCTCCTCCTCCTCCTCCTCCGTCAGAGCTGCCGCCGCGGCGCGGCCCAGCCGCCAGCTTACACGCTCGCCGCCGTCGCCGCGGCGCCAGAAGGCGCTCCGCTCGCCCGCCGCTCTCAGCTCCACCGTCTGCCGAGGGACACGGGACAGGGGCAGAATGAGAGCGGATAGGCTGAAAGGTGAAGGGAGGAGGGGGGCAAAGAAATCGATACCTTAGAGCAAGCATCGGGCTGCGGGGTCAAAGTCCCCAGGTGGAAGTGCAGCTCGGTGGGAGACATTTCGAGGGGGGCGCACAGCACTGGACAGGAAAGAGAGCAGTTGGTTTACATGCACATGCATCCACACAGTAACGCACACATACAAACTAACACACCCGTGACCCCACCTGTGGCCCACACGCGCTGCGGCCGCCGCGTCGCCACGGCGACGGGCCGAGGAGGAGGTCCGACGAGCGGCCTCCTGCCGGCGGGCGGCGGCGAGGCGGGGGAGGGGGACGGGGGGGCGGCGGGCCACCTCACCCCGTTGACCGCCAGTGGCAGGTCGAAGTCGTGGCTGGCTGCCTGCGGGGGAAGACAATTCCCCTTTACTGCCCCCGTCTTTGATGTGTCTCTGGAAACGCCTCCACAAGGCCGTGAAAGGATGAAACTAGCTTCGCGAAATCCAATCGGATCTTCTACATGGACCTCTCACCTGGGTGGGGGAGAAGACTAGGGAGCAGCGGGCGGACTGGCGGCCCGGCACCTCCACGACACTCGCGCCCGGCGGCGTCTCTGCGCAACAAACGGGCGCACGGCGATCCAGCAACGTGTCGCGATCCAGCTGTGCGACGCGCCAGTGGGAATACGTACGTGGCGAGGGCTGCGGGAGCCGCACGGAGAAGTCGGGGTGTTGGGACAGGTCGAAGGTAAACCTTGCCGCGGCCGGTGAGCGGTTGGTCAGAGAGAACGGGACGGCTCGCTGGGACCCGGCGTAGACGCCAGGAAACTGGAAATGGGACTGAGAAGAGGGAGAGGGGAGAGATTTAAGAGAGGAAGCGTTCATCTCATCGGTGGGCATCTCGGAGGCTGGAGGAATTGCATGTATCCGAGAGAGAGGCCTGTTGGAGTGGGCGTCCTCTTTTCATCCTCTTTTAGCTTTCTAAATGCCGGGGATGAGGCTTCCGTAGGAGCAGCTTTGGTTGGTTCCATGTGAACTACAGAGGCGAGAGGGATCAGTGGGGACCCCGTGGGTGGATGGAGGGTTTGCTTCCTTATTATTTTCTCTTCTCTGCCGTTTCCCCTCGTTAATCTTGCATACGTGTCAGTCAGCTGCGTAGATGTGTCTTCCGTGAACGGTATGGAATGCCAACAGAGAAAAAGGAGCATTTAACTCCCGCAGTGGCAAAAGCATTAGCCTGGGTATGGAGTCCCTACGCATGTGTTGCACGAGGACGTCTCATCATGTTTTCCGACAGCTGATGCTGGGACCGATGTGAAGCGTGCACTGGCAGCCGAGGCCAGAGCACAAAGCCCGGGTTTAAGGCTAAGACGTTTTTCATCTTTCACGGCTTGAGTGCAGGGATTTCCACGTCCCTCGTACATCAAAGAAGCTGCACGCCCCCCCCCCCCTTGTAGCAGGTCCAGCCACACCTACACGCAGTTTGGGATCTCGTACAAGTTTTCCCAAAGCCTCGTTCGTAACTGGACGTCGGAACTCGTGGACTGAGTGAGATATTCAGGGTTTCATGCCTCATTTGAAACGACCAGACTCATTGGTCATCGGTCGGTCCTGTGTGATGTAAGGTTATACAACCGGTGCGTTTGACTCACCACGCTGACCTCCACATTGGGAGGCTCCACCGATCCAACCACTCGGAGGTCGACCGACTTCATGCCCCGCAGCGCGATCTGTAACGTCCACACGTATGAGTTCCACACACACACACACACACACGGACGAGCCACCGGAAAACGACGACGAGGGTGGACTTCTCCACCTCACCTCCACTCTGGTGTCGAATCGGAGGAGCGCGTCGGGGTTGAAGTGGATCCTGAGGGTAACCTGGCCCCCGCTTGGCACCACGCCCCTGTGTGGACTGACCGCCATGCCAGGCACAGGGCAGACGTCCAGCACCTGACGCAAGCGCGGAGGAAACATCTCGTTTTTTATTTTGTGCGCAGACATCGATTGCATAAACAAGGGGCGACGGGATGCGTTGGCACCTGGTAGAAGGCGTGGTTCCGTCCCGTGTTGTGCAAGACCGCGGCCCTCGCGGACGGCATGTTGAGAGGCACTGATCCGAAGATGGCCTGATTCTCCGCCAGCTGGACGGTGGTGGAGCCAACCTGGGGGGAGGGAGACTTCCCTCAGTCCTTTGTACGCTTCATCCTCAGCCACCGAGCTGCCACCGTGCACAGGATGACTTTAGACGCGCGCTGAAAGCATTTGTGGGGGACCAAAGGCAGCAATGAAGAGGATGATAACAGTAAGCAAGGCGGGGAGTGGGGGGGGGGATTTTCTCACCGAGCTGAGCACGAAAGCCGCAAGCTTCTAACAGAACACAAAACGTCTTGTTGCTGAATTGTGTTCTGGTTTAGTGAGGCTGCTGTCAGGAGAAATCAATACCTGCCTCTTTGACGGATCTGGCCCCCGTGTGATCATTTAACAAGGGTTCAGAGAATGGACCGGGTCTCCGTCTCATCGCCACTTTCGTGTTTTGCCGACGCTTTGGATTGTCCGTGAAAATTACATTCAGGTCGAGTTTCAGGTGGAGAAAAGCACCACGAAGCGTGACTTGGATCTAAATGGAGGGACCTGCGTGCGTCTGTTTTGGCACGGCTGCAAACGCAGGTAGAGTAAAAGGACGCTCTCCTCCCTGTTTCGCGGGCCTGACCTCGGCAACACAGTGCAGTCGTTTCGTATCTCCCCCGTGGACACAGAGGTCGAAGTCGCCCTCGGCGGGCGAGGAGAACGAGGGATGCCACACCACCTCGCAGTCCAGTTCACTGTGTGGCTCCACGGTACCTGAGGGGGAGGAGGAGGAGGAGGAGAAGGAGGGGGAGACGGCATCGTTTCAGCCAGCTCGAAACAAAAGCAGGCCAGGGCGCCCGGTCTTTGAGAGCGCACCTGTGGCAGGCCGAACAGAGAAGAGGATGCCTCGGTCCGTGACCACAGGCCTCCATGTGAACTCCGCCGCGTGGTTGCGCTCGTTCCGCAGCGTCACCGAGCCCCTGTAGCCCGAGCGGGCGAGCAGATGGGGCGTGGGCCGCAGCACCAGCAGGCTGGTGGACAGCTCCAGAGCCAGGGGCACAACCCGGGCCCGCACCGTTATCTGACCCCGATGCTTCCGGTTGATAGAGTAGGACACGGGCCTGTGGGGAGGGGGGGAAAGCGCAGCTACGTGACACGGACTGCAACTACCTCGGTAATGGAAGCCGGGGCCGGGCCGCCTCCGTCGACCGACCTGTAAAAGAGGCCCAGCTTGTCGCTCTGAAAGGTCAGAGGCAGGGCTGTGTGCGCGCGGGGGGGCAGCACGAAGGAGAGGGGCGAGGATCCCCGCAGCTCTGCGCAGTCCGCCTCCAGCTGCACCCAGACAAACCCCGGCAGGCGATTGGTCAGCTCCAGTCTCTGAACGCACACCGACTGAGCGCACACCTCGCCAAAGTCCACAGACGACGGTCCTAACGAGGCAAGAGAGATGCCACTGGAACAGTGTGCACACGACTGTATATTGAAAATAGAGTGTCTTAGACTTGAAGCGAATCTCTGACCCATGTCAAGTTGACAGAGCTCCTGAGGCGTCAGTGTCCTGTTGCAGTCTGCCACCTCCTGGCTGGTTGAGGGAACTGCCTTCATTCCTTCAGTATCCTAGAGGCACAGCCATTGTTACCATTCTAATGAATGGAAAGGTGCTTTCTGAACTGCTCTGACCGATTACCTGCAGAATGATGCTTTTGTCCACCAGGGCGCTTGGCTGGGTCTCTGAGATGGCACTCTGCAGATCGCTCACACGCAGTGTGGGGGGCACCAGTCCGTTGTCCTCCACCTCGTGATGGTGTCTGACAGCCGAAAACAAAGGAAGCGTTCGGTTTGAGACGCACACTCGAGCCAGCCGTTTGAGGAGGAATGAGAAAGCCTACCTCTCTGTGATCTTCTGCAGGCGTGCCTCTCTGAGCCTTTTGATGAAGTCCACGTAGATCTGTTTATGCTGCTGCCTCTGCTTCTCCTCTTCCTCCGTGAAAGCATAGACGCTGTCCACATCGGGAGATCCGTGCATGCCAGTAGAGATAGTCCTGCACGAGAGAAAGCAATTTGTTTCTGCAGCAATGAAACCGCCGAGTCAGTGTCTGCATGTTCCTTTCCCTACCTGTTCTGTTTTTGTGAAGATGCAGGCCCGACGCTTGAGGCTGGCTCATCTTGAAACTCTTCCACCCTCTGACCTCGGAGACGCATTTCGACAGCAGCACCAGACTTCATGCGCGGCCGTGTCCCAGTTAGACTGGACCCTGCTGTAGCGTTGCCTGTTGCCAAGGTAATTGCTTGAAATTACAAAAATATCATGCCAAGTGTCTGTCCGAGTGGAAAGAGTGAGAGTGTAATATTCACCAGGACTCAGTTTAGGTGAGGGCTGTGTGGTGTCACTGCGGCAGACGGCGGACAGGTGCAGACTGATGGTGTGGAAGCTGCACAGCTTCAGTCCGGACGCCTCCTCAGCAGTGTTCCCGCCCCTCCGAACGTGACCCAGGACATCGAGCTTCTGTCGCACCTGGAAGCTGCCCTGCTGTCGCCCGGCGAAAGACAGAATGACATCCTGGAAGATGAGAGCGAGAGAGGGAGAGAGAGAGAGAGAGAGAGACAAAGGTTCACACGTTGACCTCTCAGTCGATGCGTGTCTTTCACAGATTCCTCACCTGGCACTGCCCCGGGGAGATGGTGCCAGCGGACGGCGCGGCGGCGAAGTGCGCCAGCCTGCGGAAGCGGAAGCGGACCGGAAGCTGAGGGCAGAGGTTCTGCAGCACGCACAGCAGGTCCGCGCGCCGGCCGGCCGCGCACGTGAGGAAGTCGAAGCTGCGAGAGGGACTCGCCACCAGTGACACGGGGAGTCCGGACCCCGTCACAGCCAGCTCCACGCTGCTCTTACCTGACAGGCAAAGACATGGGGCAAAAACCAACGTGGTCCAACTTTAACAATCACTTAAATAACCACTGTTAGGACAGGATGCGAACTCAACTGCAGCCTCCTTGTATTGCACTGTCGAGTGTGTGTGTGTGTTGAGTACCATTATGGTGAGTGAAACCAAATCTGGTTCCCACTGACTCAAACTGCAGGAAAAGGCAGTAATCCTGCCGACTGGCTGTGCCGCTTCGCCTCCTCTGTTCCTCTCTAGAAAACGAAGAGGAAATGGGAACAGATGAGAGCCACAGTTGTTGTGATACCGTTAAGTAGACCCTAGTTTTCCATAGTGGTAAGCAGCTCCTCGTTAGTATAGTGGTGAGTATCCCCGCCTGTCACGCGGGAGACCGGGGTTCGATTCCCCGACGGGGAGTGCACACACTTTTCTTTTTCTCCCCCCCCTCCTTCTTAATCTGCAGACAATCACCTTTTGTCCACAGGGCTGAAGCACACCGCCACGGTGGCTTTGTCGTACGGGCCCAGCCGACCCTGCTCAGGGTCACAGGCCAGGACGCGGGAGGCGGCGTGGCCGCGGGGGGATGGGCTGCGCGTCCGCATTCCCTCCAGCAGGGCTGCGTCCGTGCTCCTCTGGAGGTCCGTCCCCTGCACGGCAAACACGGTCACGGCCGAGCCGTTTGCTTTACAATGAGGCAGGCGGCAGCGAGGGAGGCCGTCCCCTGAGGGCGTGACTCACCGCCTCGGTCCCAGGTGCGGTATCCAGCAGGCGGCAGACCCAGTCGCATGCCTGGGGTGAATTGTTTCTCAGGACCACCTTCTCCACACAGGACGTGCCAAAGTATAGCGGCCCGAACCACAGGCAGGATAGAGGCGTCCCCTACAAAAATGGCACAGTTATCTGCCTGAACACTATTCAAGGTACAAAACAGGATCATTTTACACTACATTTGTACACATTTGATCATTTTAGTGCTATTATTAATCCCTACATGGCTGAATTACCTGCATGTCCAAGATCTCAAGGCACTGGTCCATCACCTTAGCCCTGATATGGAGAACTATTGTAGAGTGATTCTGGAGATTCACCCTGGGACAGAGAGTGCATGAGGATCAGGTACAGACAGCACTAAACTGGTCATTAAATCCAAAATGTGCTTCATTCATTTCTTCATCAATGTCTTAAAAAAGACTCCCATCATATTCATTGCGTAACCTCCAATAAAAATCTAAAATGTGGCTTACCATTTCGTTTCCTAAGTGTTTTTTTTGTGTGATTGTGATGTTAAACTACTTACAGGGCCCTCTCATCTATCAGCATGGGCTTGTCTGCATGCAACTCCACGTTGAGCCACTGGGTGGCGCCCGGGGCTATGGCCCCACTGCAGTTCAAGAACCTCACGGAGGGGTCTCCGTTATACTGGATGTAGAACACACCTTTGGCACAAAACATCCATTATTACAACATTTACTGGCCGCCATATTCATTCTGCCATGAGGTCTGCGTCCTAGAGGTGCATCACCTGGTGCTGATCCCTGGTTGGTGATGAGGTGACGCTTGCTGATCACCTCTCTGCTGGCTGCAAGACATCCAAAGTCCAGCACCGGGTCCATTTTGAGGGAGCAAACTCTAGGAAACCTGAATTGAAAGAGTTGTAGAGATGAGTGTACACCCAAGCGAAAATGTTCCAAGTTGTGAGTGCCGCTGAACGGCTGTATATGTACTACTGTGATGATTTGACGGTCTGTCCAGGTTGTGTTCCCCGCTGCTGTGACACTATTTGTGTGGTGTAAGGCAGGTCAGAGGGATGAGAATCATTTTCTCACCCCAGGAGAGGAACTTCAATTGTCTCGACGTCGTCTACATGGACCAGAAGACGGTCTCGGACCTCCTCATCCTCCTCTGGGGTGAACTCCAGCCAGCCGCTCACAGACAAACCCGGGGCTAACACCTGGGTTAAGGTTAGTGCTGTGAACTTGAACACCTGTGGTGGAAGAGGAAAATCTGAGAGAACTTTGGGAAAGACATTAGAAAATGTGTAATATTGCTAATTCTAAAAAGGGATGAAAAATGGCACTATAGTAACCTAAAAGGGCAGGAATGTCCATTAATTAATTAATAGATACGACACTTAATACTACACTACTACAATTAATACTACCACACATCCCTTAGGGAGGTTCTGGCAGGGGAATTCTAAGTTCGAGGTAAGTTGGTTGCTAGGTTAGTAAGTGGGTTGCTAGGTAACCAGGTAGTCAGGTTGCTAGGTAGGATAGTAGGCAGATTTAAGGGAGGTCTAAGGGCTAAGCACGACTTTCGTCTCTTTAGTTATTAAATTTCCCTTCCGTCGGCCAGAACCGCTCCGGGTTCACTTTACCTCCAGTCCGGGTTTCTGAATCGTTATTTCCTTGGACGTTTTCCCGACGTTGGCCGCCGTGACTTTAGTCTTGTAAACGCGTCCGACTCGAAAGTCCTTAAACTCGACATACGCCGGGTGAACTCTAACGCAACTCGCGGCCATTGCCCTGACTTTGACAAACCTAACCAAAAAAAAAAAAACCGTAAAGTAAGCGCGTTGAAAGTCAAACCTGAGCCGACATAGCGATACACAACTCGGCCGTTGCTACGGACCGCGTCCGCTCGACGAGCGTTGACGGCTCAGGTGGTCTCCAGGCAACGGTGCTGACCGGGGAGGGCACGCGCACTCTCACCGTGGACGGTCCGGGTGGGCGGGGGAACCTCCAATCACCTCAAACCCATCATATATCCGTGTCTTTACGACGTGGAACGACGTATTTTTGCCATATTTTAGACTATTTTCAGGATAAACTGTCGGGCTAGTGCAACACAAAGCCGTAACAATTCCCTGTAAAACAATATTTCATAGCGCGTGTCCGGTTTTTGCGTTTGGCTACATGTGTAGGTCAGTAAATCAATCCAACGTCCATGTATCATCTCCTGCCCTAATTCCGGGTGAAGTATTTCTCTTTTAGCTTTTCACAGGTGATGCAAAAACTCCGTTCCTCTCCTGCGACACGCATTTCTTTTTGCACCTAGTGAGACCAGTGTCACGTCCCAGTAATACAGACAAAAATGGAGGAAATAAAGAAATGTCAAAAGAGCAATCATGTGGGTCAGTCAGCAATTACTGTGTAACGATTCAATGATTTGAGTGCAATTAAGGGAAGGGGATTTTGTAATTGCGTTAAAATTGAGAGTGCGTCGTGTTTGTGGAAAAGCCATGTAAGCAACTACAGATAGAAACCAATTGTTTATTAACAACCAAATCAACTTTTTCGTCGCTGCAATTGCAGCGCCATAAAGATCTGTTTTTACACATATTTTACATGAAAAAACTGTACATAAGTGAAATTGTGAATAGTGTGAAAAGTGACTTCAAAAGGAAAACATTTTATTCAGTATAGAACCTTTCCCAGAATAATAAATCTCATTGTTTGTCAGCCTCTCTTTTTTTATTTTAATCTTCCAGGATTTTACCAGGACTTTCCCATATCTCATCGTCATAGGCATTCATGGCGCATGAAATTTTATCTGTGGATGTGGAATCTGGACTATCTTTGGCTACTGTCTCTTCAGCATGATGGACTGAATCCCCAGCAAATGAGTCTGTGGCCGCAGAATCCTTGGATGGTTCGGAGCACTCTTCCTGGTCCTCTCCACAGGTTTGGTCACCTTCAGCACCTCTATGCGCTTCAGAAATGTCCTGCTCGCCATTGTCTTCTGAAGCCATCTCTCCTCCAATCACATGCGTTTCCTGCTTTGCCCCGAGCTCTCCAGGCAAGACGGACGACACCGGTTTATCCTTCATCCCATCCCGCTTCTCGAGCCTTCTCTCCAGGCCAAAGAAGTTGTTGCGAACCACATAGCGCACGCACTGCAGGAGGACGTTCCTCTCGTGGCGGATATCTGGTGCCAGTAACTGGACAGAGGGGAAGAAAATATAGAAGGTATAGAAATATGGAAGGTTCCTACATACAAAAAAAATCTAAGCTTCTGCCCATATGATCTCCTCACCATCTCGAGTAGAGTGGGACGGCGCATCTGTGGTGTATCTTGGTGTCTTCCTCTGCCACCTCTGCCGCCTCTGCCGCCCCTGCCTCTCCACCCTCCTCTTCCTCCTCTTCTGTTGTGAGGTGTGTGGGGAGAAGAGTGGGGCTGTTGGGCTGTATGGGCTGGTATGTGGCCGTGTGAGTGGCCTCCTGACTGCCCCCCATCCTGGGAGTTGGGTGGTATCGTGTTAAGAAGAGCCTGGTTTTCCTGCACAAGGTCTTTGGCTCTCTGGATTGGGGCAGCTGGAACACAACAAGGAAGAGAAAAAAAAAAACAGGATAGTTAGTTGTGCTCGTGGAACCACATAGAATTTATGGATTGGTGCATTGTGACCGCTTTAGGATGACCCACCCTCTGAGTCTTCATCGCTTTCACTCTCAGTCATGGAGCCGTAGTTGGCCACCAGGGAGCCCAGGGCTGAGCTCATCTTCTTTGGAGCCACGACCAGGACTTTGGTCCCAGACTCGGCAGCTGCATCCTCTCTGTCTGAATCTTGGAGCACATGAAACGCACTCACTTCAATCCCCATCCTTTAGGTTGACTGCACACAACCAGCCCTGTTCTATCTGTGTGAGACCAGCTCCTCACCATGGTCACCACTGGCCAGTGCTCCCAGTGGATCCACGTCTCCGTAGCGCTGGGTGAAGGGTGGGTGTGTCTCTGCGGCACCGTTGTCTGATGGGTAAGGACCCTGAGGACCCTGTGCGTGAAACCCTCTGTTCCCCCAGCCGCGACCTCGACCCCGGCCTCTGCCTTTGCCCCTGCCTCTCATACGACTGTGAAGAGATTTGGAGAAAACCCGCTCAGATCTTGAATCGTAGCCCGTTCCCATTTCTGGATGTGAAGACAGAAAATTGCGAAATCGCGGAGCAAAGTTAATCAAATAAGTACCCAAACTGAGGGGTGTCTAGAACGGCTCCCGTCTCCTCCCGGAACGCCATCACCTTTCTCTTCTTTTCAACATTCTGAAGTGTCGGATAGTTCCTGAAAGAGACACATTGCAACCCTTATCTTTCTGTCCTTCGCAGACATAGAGAGTAGCGGCTGTATACGCGAACACTAACTTGCGTCTCTCCTCTCTCCACTTTGCAATCTCCTCGGGTGTGTCCAGCTTGATTCTTTTCGCCCCCGGTGCGTGGCTCTGCAGGGGAACACGAAAACACCGGTGAGTGAAATGGCGACCCCCGGGAGGAGAGATACGCGGCGGGTGGTTTCGCTCACGTTTTTCCAGTGAATTTGGACTATTTTTTCATGGGCCATGAAGCTGCAGTCGGGCACCGAGCACTGCAGAAACAATCGACGGGGTCACTCGGGTCAAACAGTCAAGTCAGTCTGTCAAAATGTGCAAACTGACAGGAAATAACATGAACCCAGTTAGTCGCCATTACCTTGACATGTTGGGAAATGTGCTCGTCGTACTTCTCCTGGTTCTTGAAGCCTCTGTCACAGGTGTCGCAGAAATAAGAGAACTCTGGCTCCTTCCTGTTTTTCTGCTGAGCGTTGAAGAGAGAGGAGGTCATCGAGGATGCTTGTTTAGGACGAGCATGATGGAAGTAGTCATGATCTGACAGAAAGCTACCTTTCTCCCACGACTGTTGGCGTAGTACGGGCCTCCACCTTGTTGCCAATCATGACCATAGTTGTGACCTGCAGACAAGGAAGTATATTAAGTTATTTAAGGATTTGGTTTGGTAAACAGATCAGATGGGATCAACGGGATGAGACTGATGCACAGTCATCTCACCATATTGACGCTGGTGTCCGTGCTGTCCTCCCTGACCACTGTGGCCCCAGCCCGGCTCGGTGGGGGTCTCGGTCCAGCTCCACATGCTGGGGTTGAAGCTGCTGCTGCCGCTCCTGCGGGGCTGGAAGGAGGCCGGGGCGGGGCTGCCGAAGTCCGGAGGAGGGTACTGCTGCGGGACACTCATAGTTCACCTCTGACGGTGGAGCTCAATAGGAGTTAACCAGGGATCTTTCTCGCCATGCAGGTCTCACATGTGCATGTTTTGCTCCCGTTGCCACACACGTTTACGTCTTAAGTCACTTCCGGCAGAGCAGGAAGGTCTTAAAAACACGTGTTCTGCTCTGATACAATATTGTCTATATTTAATATTTTAATAAACAAAAATCATATGGTTTCGACGCGTTAGTGTAATTCAATTGAACTCCAACTAAATGTAACCATGTCTTTTACCTTTCTACTCACTCCGCACTTTTTATTTCTCGGCACCGACGCGTAAGACAACGTATCGCGAGATCGGACACAGGTTGCCAGGTTGGAGAGGACAAACCTGTACATGTTATTTTCAACTCTTTCACGTGTCTTTCACCGACAAGTAGAGTTCTAAGTTAACATTTTCAGGCAAGTTGACATTATATTACATCATATTAGTGCTTAATGCGGGCAAATACTCAGACTCTTCTATATTGTGCCCTAATTCTAATTCTTTCCAGATTTCAATGGTATTTCATGACATTAAAACTCTTATCATATGCATTGTTACACAGATACAATCGTGATTATTGTGAAATCAAGACGTGGATTAAATCTGCTTAAAATCTGCTCAAACGCCAGCGATAAAGGGGGTCTGATAACGGGTCCTTTTGCAGGCGGGACCTGGCAACCCGGCGGCTTCCTGGCGGACGCGTCCCTCGCCGCTCTCTCAGTCGGACCAGCAGCAGCAGCAGCGGCAGCGTGGTGACTCCCAGGAAAACTCCGGCTTTTCTGCCCCGAGAGCGTCCGACCGAGCTGCCGCCACCATGTTGGTGTTATTCGAGACCGCCGCCGGATATGCAATCTTCAAAGTACGTTTTCTGTCTCTCAACCCTGTTGTTTTCAAAGGAAAATCGCCAATTTGCACAGTATCCGCTGGAGTTAGCCGAGGTTAGCCTCTCAGCTAGTTCTCCTCGGACCATGTGGGTTCAGCCCGAGGTGTTGTGTTAGGAGACTGTAGGCGGTATCCTAAAGCTTAAGTGTCGAAATTAGATGTGTAGACGTTGGGTTTGTATCTGTTGTTGACTGTGTTTCCTCAGATACGAGTAAATAGCAGGTAGCTAGGAAAGGCCCCTAAACCACGTGTGCGCATGCATGCATACATGCATGCATGCGTGTGGCCAGGTCAGGTCACTGCATACCATTCACGTGGTTCAATCGAGTAAATTACCAACTCTACACAATGTCACACTACTACCGCGTCCAACATTTGAGTGTTTCTGTGCATATTATCCATTCTTAGCGGATCGGGCGTTTTAAAGCGTGATTTCCGATTGATCATTGTCCGCTGTGTTCCAGGTCCTCGATGAATCCAAGCTGCAACAGGTCGAGAGTCTGTACAAGGAGTTTGAAACTCCGGAAAAGGCAAACAAAGTGTAAGTACTGACTTGTTGTTCAATTGTCAAGGCTCATAGTAATATTGATGATATTAGCTCAGTGTCTCTGAGAATCGAGGGGTTATGAGTCCCAGCACTATATTCTTTCACGTCTTTTCCCACGACTTGGGTTTCGATGACCTGGCCCAATGAGCCCCCTACATGCACTGCATTCTCAGTGGGTTTTTTTGTCTCCGCCAGTGTGAAGCTGAAGCACTTTGAGAAGTTTCAGGACACGACGGAAGCCCTGGCAGGTAATCGCGCAACCTCCACACAATTTTTGTACCCGAGACGTATGTTGGTCTGTGATGCATTTCTGTGCCCGATTCAAATCATGAGGTGTTCCACAGTACTCGTCACTACCACTGAGACCACACATATCTCAACTTGGCTGTCTTTACTTCACAATGCAAGAAAATATGAAACCCCCCCCCCACTTGTTTTGTTTGGGTGTTGCGTAATCGGCCGTGCCTCTCCCCTGCCGCACAGCCGCCACTGCCCTCGTCGAGGGGAAGATCGGCAAGAGCTTGAAGAAGGTGCTGAAGAAGGTGGTCGCCAAGGAGGCCCACGAGCAGCTGGCCATCAGCGACGCCAAGCTGGGCGGCGTCATCAAAGAGAAGATGGACGTGAGCTGCGTCCACAGCCCCGCCGTGGCCGAGCTGATGCGCTGCATCCGCGGCCAGATGGAGGGCCTCATCACCGGACTCCCCCCCAGGGAGATCAGCGCCATGTCCCTGGGTTTGGCTCACAGGTAGGCAGCGTCCAAAAGAAACGAAGACTCGCATACACGAGCGGGACCGCCGCCTGTGATTACATTTGCTGTCTGAAACCACTGTGTAGATCATTCCTCAGCATTCGTCACTACCACTGAGGCAGCAGTGTCTTATTCTCGCTTTAAGAGAATCAAAATATTTGACCTATGAAGTAGCATGTGAGTAAATATCCAGTTTTCCCCCCCCCTTCTCCAGTTTATCCCGCTACAAGCTGAAGTTCAGTCCGGACAAAGTCGACACAATGATCGTGCAGGCCATCTGTAAGTTATTTGGTATTACATCTCTGCATTCAAGCTGAGTCATCTCTCAGCTTACTTTGCCCTGGGAATATGGTCTCACCTTGAGGTTTTGTGTCCTCTTCTCCCGTGTTCAGCTCTTCTGGATGAGCTGGACAAAGAGCTGAACAACTACATCATGCGCTGCAGGGAGTGGTACGGTTGGCACTTCCCCGAGCTGGGCAAAGTCATCACGGACAACCTGGCCTACTGCAAAACCGTCCGCAAACTTGGTAAGAAAACAGAAGTCTGCATGCATTCTTTAACCAAGTGATCGAAGCCTATATAAGAGTTGAAGAGTGTCATAATGACGTTTTTTCCCCCTGTGACTCTCTCCAGGCGATCGCACGAACACGGCCGCCTCAGACCTGTCGGACATCCTGCCCGAGGAAATCGAGGCCGAGGTGAAGCTGGCCGCCGAGATCTCCATGGGCACCGAGGTGTCGGAGCAGGACATCGAGAACATCAGCCACCTGTGCGACCAGGTACGTCCCGTCCCGCCCACTTGGCGGCCGCGGAGCTCGAACGGGCAGTCGGTGATGATGACGACATTCGTCTTTTCGTCCTGAAACCAACCGTGTGGGTTTTTCAGTCACTACCTCATCTGAGCGGCGTGTCGGCTCCCCCGGGGGAGCTGTGCGCGTTCCCTCGTCTGTTATTCACAAGCATCTCTCTCTCTCTCTCCCTCACCACAGGTGATCGAGATCACAGACTACCGCGCCCAGCTGTACGACTACCTGAAGAACAGGATGATGGCGATCGCCCCCAACCTGACGGTCATGGTGGGCGAGCTGGTCGGAGCGCGTCTCATCTCGCATGCCGGTGAGTCACGGAGAAGCTGGGGTGGGGGGAGGGAGGGCTGTTAGGAGACCAGCCGAGCGGTGATGATGACGACACCATGTCACTTCCCCTGATGACGCCTGATGCCTTTAAGTCACTACCTCATCTGAGCTCGACGCCGGGCGACCGGCGCGCGGGCGAGGCCCAGAGCATCTCGTTAACCGTCGTTCCTCGCCGGTCCCCAGGCTCCCTCCTGAACCTCGCCAAGCACCCGGCCTCCACGGTGCAGATCCTCGGGGCGGAGAAGGCCCTGTTCCGAGCCCTGAAGACCCGCAAGGACACGCCCAAGTACGGCCTCATCTACCACGCCTCGCTGGTGGGCCAGACCACCGCCAAGAACAAGGGCAAGGTGAGAGCGGGAGGAGGGCTGAACAAGACGACCGGGGGGGGGGACGATCTGCGAGATGTTCAGAGGAGGGAGAAAGCTAACGAACTCGTTGTTTCTTGCAAAGATCTCCAGGATGCTGGCGGCCAAGGCGGCCCTGGCTATCCGCTACGACGCCCTGGGCGAGGACACCAACGCGGAGATGGGGGCCGAGAACCGCGCCAAGCTGGAGGCCAGGCTGCGGCAGCTGGAGGAGAGGGGGGTGAGTGTCGCGCGGCGGTCCACACCCACAGCGGCCCGCTCTGGTGCCGTTGTCCTGACGCCGTCCCTACTTCTGTCCATCACAGATCCGAAGGGTCAGCGGAACGGGCAAAGCAATGGCCAAGACGGACAAATACTATCACAAGAGGTGAGTGGACACGAGCCGCTCCTTGTCACAGAGGAGTTCGGTTCCAGCTGTCCTATATGAACGATACTAAACGAGCTTTTTCCCCCCGGTCACACAGTGAAGTGAAAGTTTACGACCCGTCCGGCGACTCCACGATTCCCTCCACTTCGAAGAAGAGGAAGTTCGAGGAGGTGGAGGACGGGGCGTCCTCGGCGCCCGCCACACCCGCGGCCAAACCCAAGAAGATCAAAAAGGAGGCCGCAGCAGAAGGTGGGCGCCCTGGCCTGACATCTCAAATGAATCTGGTTTTTAAAGACAAAAATAAAAGGCTTCCAGACGCTCACCCTCGTTTCTGCCGCGCGTTTCAGCAGAAGAGCCGGCGGAGGAGGCGCCGGCGGAGGAGACGCCCAAGAAAAAGAAGAAAAAGAAGGAGAAGAAGGCGGAGGCGGAAGCAGAGGCAACGATGGAGGAGGAGGCGGCGGCGGAGGAAGCGGCACCCGTCACAGAGGTAACGAACTGCCCTCCAGCGAACTCGACCCCGAGTCGTCGCCCCGCGTTCAACTCGTCTAACCTCTCCCCTCGCTTTTGTTCTCAGTCGACAGAAAAGAAGAAAAAGAAGAAGAAAAAGAAGGTCAAACAGGAGGAGGAGGAGGAGGACGAATGAGAGAGCCGAGAGTGTATATATTTTCTATTTTAGGTTTTGTCTTTTTAAGTTCGAGCATCCGTTTGTATCCAGCGGGGGCGGCGCTGCGTTAAGTGCCTGAAGGAGGAAGGAAAGAGGATGAAATCACTGGACGTTTTCTATTACCGTGAGCAACGTGTGGTTTGGAGTCTCTCCGTGTCCGTTTCCTTTTTTTATCGAAGACGGGACGAGTCCATAATCGAATACTTTGATTTTTTTCCTTCATGAACGCAGCGTCTGTTAAACATGTGTTAAATATCACAAAGTCTGAACGTTCCGCCCTGAAATAAACCATTACGATGCTACGATGTTGTGTGGTGTTTTCTTTTCTTTCAGGTTTGTCTCAATTTATAAAGTGCATGGCAGTTTAGCTGTGCTGGCTCAAAGCAAATATAACTAAAGATCTTATGACCTCTTGCACGCTTGAGTACTTCAATCCTGTTAAAATTGCTACAATCAGTAGTCGTGTATGTCTGTACAACTCTGGTATATTATAACTCAACAGTGCAGAAGACTAAAGTGCTTTAGGTTATTCCACATCTGAATTGTAGACAGGGCAATGGTACAAATATTGGTGTATAAAATACAAATGCAGTATATACATAGCAATGTTTTCCTTTGGGATAGTTTTACTTCATTTGCACTAAGTCAATTCAAACTTCCCGGCTTTGGCTGAAGGAACCTAAATGCAACACGTCGCTATCGATGGTCCTTCGTTACGTTGGTTTGTTTTTATAGTGTATTCCTGATTAATATTGCTCGTATCGCCTTCTCCATATTTTCGTCGCGACCGTTAGTGCCTCTATTTTGACTGAAGTATTTTGTGAATTCCAATTCGCCTCTATGGAAGCCCGTTTCCGCCCCAAAAAAACGAGAGATAAACGATGACAAGATTAAAAGTCGAAGTTGTGAGATGAAGGGGCGTAATTATCAGATTAAGAAGTCACAGTTATGGGATATAACGTCGAAATTATAAGAAACAGTCGTGTTTTCTTCAACGGGGCAGACATTGCTAGCGGAGCGCAGAACCTGATCGCCGGATCTGCGCTCGGCTGAGCGGACTGGCTCCCTTTAGCACATGGCAGCAGTGAGTGCCGGACAGCCAGGTGTGGAAGGAAGGAAGGAAGGAAGGAGTGAGGGAGCTAGAATAACGTCCGAGACGCACCGCGGCTTATTTAACGGTGGAAGCCGGGGACACGGGAGTGGACCATGTCGCAGTTACAGGCGAGGTTCTTCACGCAGGACAAAAGGTGAGCTGCCGGACGGGGGTAAATACAGGCTATGCTAGCAGGCTAACTAGCTGTAACTCGGTAAACACTGTGCGTGGGCTGCGCAGTAGCCTACACGTTCGCTCAATGAACCGCCGCAAATAGTTGTGAGACTGGTGTGCGTTTCTCCTTTTTCGTGATCGGAGCGTAATTCGGGAAGTGTGCGACTTGTGTGACTGTTTGTCTCCCTCCTTTAAGGTATGTGGTGGACGATGTCCCGTTCTCCATCCCAGCTGGCTCCGAGGTGGAGGACCTCAGCAATGTCATCAACAAGCTGCTGGAGGCCAAACATGGTACATATCCATCAGCATGCATGCTGTTTGTAGCTTTCCCGGCACGGAGATTCAATATAACCACTAGTGCCGTTATTATAGCACCTCATGCTGTAGGTTCTACTCCTACTTATGAGCTTAGGAGCTGCTGCCCACCGTGCACATCGTATCCGCAGCTTGGCAAAATGTGGGATCTCTACGAACGTCTCGTCTTGCGTTCCCGCAGGGTCTCAGAGCAAAGTGGACTTCGACTTCTTGGTGCGGGGTCAGTTCCTGCGGATGCCGCTGTCCAGTCACATGGAGGCCGAGGGAATATCATCGGTAAGAACAGTCCGAGACAAAAATCCATGACATACAGAGAGAGAGAGAGAGAGAGAGAGAGAGGGGGTATTTACTGTCCGGTTTGGGAGGGTCTGTCATATCCAGGGATTGAATGAGACTATGAAAACGGTGAAGCCAAGCTGTTTTTCGGGGGTGTGTGGGTTACGCAATAGCGTCTATCTTGCAGGAAGAAGTGGTGGAGATAGAATACGTGGAGAAGATCACGGCGCCAGAGCCCGAGGAGTGTATGATGCACGATGACTGGATCAGCTCTGTGGAAGCGGATGCCGAATGGTAGAAACCCCCCCGACTCCTCAGTCTGAATGCGTTTGCTTGTCCGTTTTGGTTTCTGACGGAGACGTCGCGTTGTCGCGCAGGATCCTCACGGGCTCGTATGACAAGACGGCCAGGATCTGGTCGGTGGAGGGCAAGGGGGTGATGACCGTGGCCGGCCACACCGACGTGGTCAAGGACGTGGCCTGGGTCAAACGAGGTGAGCGGGGGGGGGGGGGGGCGGAGGCCGCGGCCTGGGAGCCGTGCTGGTGGCGGATAACCTCTCAAACGTCCGTGCCTGTGCGTCTCCAGACGGTCTCACCTCTCTGCTGCTGACCGCCTCGCTGGACCAGACCGTCCTGCTGTGGGAGTGGAACTCGGAGAGGAACAAGGTGAAGGCCAGACACTGCTGCCGGGGGCACACGGGCAGCGTGGACACCCTGGCGACGGACCCCACCGGCACCAAGGTAAAGCGGGGCCCGGCGCCACACGCAGGCTTTCTGGGGGGGCGAGGACCATTCCGTCTCGTCTCTCGTCCTCATTCCGTCTGCTTTCATCCGCCCGCGCAGTTCTGCAGCGGCTCCTGGGACAAGATGCTGAAGATCTGGTCGGCGGGTACGTTGTATGTCGGCGACCTCTCGAACATTTGACGTCCACAGCGAATCCGTAACCGTCGCTGTGCGTGGTCAGTGCCCACAGACGAAGCGGACGAGCTGGAGGAAGACGCAGACAGGCCGAGGAAGAAGCAGAAGACTCAGAAGCTGGGCCTCACCCGGGTGAGGGCTCCATTTGAAGCATACCATCCGATACATATATGTGGATGCGATTTGCATGGAAGGCAAAATGCGCTTTATATTCTTAATGCATGGTGTATTGTGCATTAGAAAGGGCATTTGATATTTACTGTGCAATGGAGCAATCTGCAATATACGTACGCACCTTACATTTTAACACTCTGCCTATATCTGATCTTGTATATACATGTATAGAGAGAGAGGGAGAGAGATGTGAAACACAGATTGACAGTGTGTGATGTGAGACCCGTGTGTCCCCGCCCCCGGTGCAGACGCCCCTGATGACCCTGTCGGGACACAACGAGGCCGTGTCCTCCGTCCTGTGGACCGACGGCGAGGAGGTGTGCAGCGCCTCCTGGGACCACACCGTCCGCATCTGGGACGTCGAGACGGGCGAGATGAAGACGACGCTGGTGAGAGCCGGGGAGAAGCGGGGGAGGGGGGGGGGGCAGCGCAACGAAAAATGCCCGAAACGTTCCATCCAGGGGCGACCGTGCAGTTCCTTCTTTAGAAAGAGAGGTTCTGGAATTTGGTAGAAACGCAGTACATGACCTCCTCAAAAAGGTCCAGCTCTGACCCCTTTTACAAACAGC